>WNWK01015037.1:0-49187 GCA_009830355.1 Cherax destructor
TGAACCATTGTCCTGACCTCTGCTCTCTTGTTCCAGTTGCTGTTGAAGCTCTTGCAGATCTTCAGTGGTTAGCTCTTCCTTGTGCTCCTCCACCAACTGTTCCACATCCTCACCACTCACCTCTAACCCCAAAGACTTGCCCAATTCCACAATTTCTTCCAAAACAGGCTCAGGCTCAGGCTCAGGGTTCTGAGGCTCAGCCCCAAAACCTTCAAAATCCCTCTCTAGGACACAGTCTGGCCACAATTTTCTCCAGGCAGAGTTCAAAGTCCTGGTAGTCACTCCTCCCAAGCCTTACCTATAAGGTGTACACAATGCAGCATATGGAAATGTTTTTTCCAAAATTCTCTTAGGGTTATGTTCATGTTTGGTCACATCAAAGCACTTTTGAAACATTGCTTTGGTATAGAGTTTTTTAAAGTTGGAAATGACCTGCTGGTCCATGGGCTGGAGGAGAGGAGTGGTATTAGGGGGCAAGAACTTCACTTTGATGAATTTAAACTCCTCCACAATTTTCTACCAAGTTTGGAGGATGACAAGGAGCATTGTCCATTATCAGGAGGCACTTAAGTGGCAAATTATTTTCCTCGAGATATTTCTTCACACTGGGGCCAAACACTTCATTGAACCAATCTAAGAAAATGTCCTTTGTGACCCAAGCCTTTTGTTAGACTTCCACATCACACACAAGTTAGACTTGCTGACACCGCATCTGCCAAACACTCGGGATTTTAAAAAAGATACACTAGTAAAGGCTTCACTTTGCAATCACCACTGGCATTGGCACAAAGCATCAAAGTTAGCCTGTCTTTCATAGGCTTATGTCCTGGCTGTCCCTTTTTCCTCCTGAGTAATGTAGGTCCTGTTGGGCATTTTCTTCCAAAACAGGCCTGTTTCATCACAATTAAACACTTGTTGGGGGAGGAATTGTTCAGCCTCTAGGTACTCCTGGAATTCAGGCACATATTTTTCAGCCGCACTTTTGTCACAACTGGCTCCCTCACCATGCCTCACAACACTATGTATGCCAGTACGCTTTTTAAAATTTTTTGAAACCAGCCTCTGCTGGCTTTAAATTCGCTCACTTCACTCGTTGCAGGCATTTTCTTAAGGAGATCATCATGCAACTGCCTTGCTTTTTCACATATTATTCCCTCCGAAACAGTATCTCCTGCTAACTGTTTCTCGTTGATCCACACCAACAACAACCTTTCCACATTTTCCAGCACTTGTGGTCTGTGTTTTGTGATCACAGATGCACCTTTTGCAACAACAGCTTCCTTGATTTTACTTAAATATTTCTTATCCACAATGGTAGAGATGGTAGAATAGGGTTTACCATACAGCCTGGCCAGCTCACTGATACGCACTCCACTTTCATATTTTTCTATTATCTCCTTCTTCATTTCTATCGTACATATATTTCTGTTCCTCTTTGCCACAGGCTTAGCACTAGGATCTTTCCTTGGACCCATGGTAGCTTATTTAGCAGTTGCAAGCACTAAAAACAGTGGAATAATGACAATATACTGGTATGAATGCGTGGGTGTGGGTGGGTGGTCGCTCTCGCTTCTAAACAATAGCACACTGACGCTCCCTGGAGTGCGCGCTCAGCTGGGCTCCAAGCGGACAGGTCCGGTACGAAAGGTGTAAGACGAATCAATCAACGGATGTCGCATTCAAATTTCTTACGTTATAAGTAACGGATATCGAATATAACGTAAGGTGATAACAACGTAAGTCGAGGTACCACTGTAACAAGAAACTGTATATAGAATTTTGAGATAACTGAAACAATTTCAGTGGAGGGTGACATACGTGCTCTATGAACAAATTACGTACCTTAAAAAAAATTAACATTTTTCTGCCTACAAAAGTGCAAAAGTTTGCTATAAAATAACTGCAGCAGTAATTATGAATCTTAAATAAGATGGCTGTGAGTTGATGTAGTGTAGACGTACCATGCCATAGGTGCGTGGATCATAGCTCCTGCCCCTTCCACGCCCTCCACCTCCCCTCATTCTTGCCTCAACAGTTTATGATCTCCTCAGAAATTTTAACATCAATGTAATTTCAGTTTTTCTTACAGGACCTTCTTAGTCATTCTTATTTTGATACACAATTCATGCTACTTTTTTCACTGAAAGAAGAGAAGGAACTATAAAATGTAATAACGGCATTAGTAATTCTCCTGATGAAGACATGACTAGGTACAACACTGCACTGAAAAGTGTCCTTGAGAATTGCTTATCTATATACAGAAATTATTAATACTGTATTCAGATATACTTAAAGTGTATAACAAACCGATCGTAATGAAAAATTATCAATAGAGAGAACATCAACTAAGTCCATAACTATAAATAAAATATACTTTGTACATTTTAAAGATAGTACAGTACTGTATACTAATCATATTGCATGTATGTAATCTGGTTAATTTTGAAATTTTGATTTTGAATGCTCACCAGTCATGATTGTATTTTAACACTTTTCCTTGTTACCTAGAATTTAAGTATTTAACAAGGAAAATTAAAACTCAATTAATTAAGGCATCCATTGCAATTTAACCCTTGTGCTGTAACAGACCCCCCATCCCCAAAATTAAAAGTCCTGTCAGTGTTGCAATTTTTCTAAAATAAAAAAAAATATTTTATCTTCTAAAATTGTACAGAATCTTTTTCTAAAGGTAATAATATAAAATGTGAAATTTGATGGAAAACTCATGGAATTCTGCAGGCACAAAGTTGGAGGTCTGGGAGCACTCTGCGTATTAACAATTTTGCCCAATTTGATGGCTATTTTAGGCCAATTTCATTGTTTAAATTTAATTCCTAGCTATTTTGCTAGTATGCTTTGCATTCTATTAATTGAGCACAAGAAACTGCCCAATTACTGAGTGCTATAAAGCACTCAGAAGTCTATAATTTGACAAATTTTACACAAAATTCAACAAATTCCAATTTAAAAACAGAGTCCAAAATAAACACTGTAGGCATTCCAACCACTAAAGCAACCTTTCCTCTGTTCACTAATCACATCTCCAGGCCTCTCTATATACAGGTGGCCCTCCACATTTGCGAGGGTTAGGGGATCAAGAACCTCGCAAATCTTGAAAATTAGCCAATGTTTGGTGCATAAATATGATGTAGGGAAATATAATAATACAGTACTGTAGCATTCACGAATGTTTTGATGCACAAATATATTGTAGGGAAATATAATAATAGCATTTGCTTAGCCTAACAATACTGCTTCCTTAACCTATTGAACCACAAACAATCATAAAACATGTGAAAACATCATAAAATATTGCATATACTACATGTTATGGTTTAATAACAAATTCTTGACACTGTCATGCACTATTAAGAGGCAGTCAGCGATGGTGAATTTCTTCCAGTATTGAGTGACACTCATATCTGGATCTGCATCCAACATAGTGTGGAGCCTTTGCATTGACCTTCGTGTGTAGTAGGCTTTAAATGTAGCTATCACACCCTGATCAAGAGGTTGTATCAGGGAGGTTGTGTTTGGCAGCATGAACACAACCTCAACATCGTCACACATTCTCTCCAGTGGTGGTGAGTGACCTGGAGCATTATCAAGAAGCAGGAGGATTTTGTTTGGGAGGCCCTTCTCTTGTAGGTACGCCCATACCTCCGTCAGGAAGCAGTGGTGAAACCAGTCCATACAGATGACGATGGTGGTCCATGCTTTTGGATTGTGCATCCAGAATACTGGAAGGAGATTCTTGTTGCGTCCCTTCAGTGCTCTGGGCTTGGCAGCTTTATAAATAAAGCCTGGCTTTACCATGTGCCCAGCAGCATTAGCACATAGGAATAATGTGCATCAGTCTTTCGCAGCCTTGAACCCTGGAGCACTCTTCTCCTCCTTGGCAATGAAGGACCTAGCAGGCATCTTCTTCCAATATAGGGCTGTTTCATCCATATTCCACACCTGCTCAGGTCTGTATCCCTTCTCATCAATGATTTTTTTCAAAGCGCCAGGGAATGCAGCTGCCGAAACGTGATCTGCCGAACCTGATTCTCCATTCATCTTTAGGTTGTGCAGGGAGAACCATCTCTAAAATTTATCAAACCATCCTTTACTTGCTAGGAAGTCAGGATGGGTGTTAGCCTCATCACTAGCCAACGTATCATACAAGTCTTTTTCTTTGCACGAATTGCATTGCTGTCTATGGGATTTCCTTTTCTATTTTGGGCTGAAATCCATACAAATAATGCTGATTCCATCTTAGACATCACAATGTTTCTTACTTGTGGCACTTGCTTGGCTGAGGGAGGAGGAGTAGATGTTAGTGCCGCCCTTATCTTCGCCTCATTTTTCTTGATAGAGCGAACTGTACTTTCGTTTACATTAAATAATTTTCCAATGGCAGAATTGCTCAAATAACCTGCCCTACACTTGTCTAGCAATTTCACCTTCTCCAGATACATGACTTTCTTTGAGTGCTTAGGGGTTGGTTCATTAATAGCAATTGCTGCTCGCTTGGGGGCCATACTTGCACCACCACACAAACACACGTGTATGGTAGGACACGAACAGTAACTGAACACAACCGATGCGAACAGTAACTGGACAATGACTGAGTGAGTGGCAGACTGGCAGGCTGCCGGTTGAGGGGGTAAGAGGGAGGGTAGTAGGGATGCAGCAGGAAGTGTTTTCCCAACTTTTTTCCCGCATTTGTTTGGTAAATATGATTGGGCGGCTGGGCATTCGCGAATGTTCGAAGCTCGCAAAAGTGGAGGGCTAGCTGTAACACTTTTCCTCCATTTTGAATCTGTCATCACACAAAAAGTCGAAGGCTTTCCTTATTTTTCAATTGATAATAACTAAAAATGATTGGCTATGGTTTAGGCAGCCTCAATAATTGAAGCAGACCCAAGAAAAACCTACAAAACAAACTGGGGAGTAAGGGGGTCCCCTACCCTTCCTCAGGAAAATTGCCAAAAAATCATATATTGCTGCCATTTTAAGGTCCAGTTCAAGCCACTTCTAGTCTGAAACTGATCAAACTAATCTCTATTTTCCTAGTATAGTATGTCTTCCTGTCAAATGATACCAAGAAACAGCCAATAAAACCATAAAAACCACTATAGAAGATGCCTCAAAGTTGCTATATTAACCCAAATACAAAGTCAGAGGTTAGCTGTTTCCATTATGCACTATGTGGAGCAGAATTTTTTATACTGTGCACACCCATCACACACCCATTTTCTCATATTTGGGTCAAAGTTTATCACTCACTGTTTAGTTAAATGTATACTGTGATTAAGAAACATATCTACGTAAGTGCCACTGGCCTCAATAATGTAGATCTACACGAAACATTGATAGGGTTACCTATTTACATAAACTGAAATAAGATGCAAATGTGTTTCCAATTATAGCTACATCTCTTATACTTTTAGCTTTATTATATTTAAGAGGACAAGCTAAATCTGTAGGGTAAACAGCACCTGGAGAGTGGGAGAAGTATGGGATTTGAGCTGGGAAGGAAGGCGAGAAGGTAGATACCCATGTGAGTGTGAGCAGGGAAGGGGGGTGAGAGGGGTGAATGTGCATTTTGGGTAGTGAATTGTTGCAGCAAGGAGGAGGCTGGAGGCAATGGAGATGTCATGTCTGAGGGCAATGTGTGGTGTAATTATAATGCAGAGAATTCGTAGCTTGGAGATTATGAGGAGGTGCGGGATTACTACAACATACTAACGACTACTACATAAACTTACACTTAACACTGACAAAACCTTCTATATTACATTTGTGAGCACAGCAAGTGATGTCCAACTAAACATTATGATTAACAATACTCTTATTGCTAAACATGATGAGGGAAAATTTCTGGGTCTGCACCTTAACAGCAACTTGAAATTCAACACCCATATCCAACGCATAACAAAAAAAAGTATCCAAAACAGTTGGCATCCTCTCAAAGATACATTATTATGTACCATAAACAGCACTACTTACATTATACTATTCACTGATCTACCCCTACCTTACCTATACTCTTTGTACCTGGGGATCCACAATAGCAATTCACCTAAAGCCAATAATAACCCAACAAAAAGCTGCAGTTCGAATGATCACACAGTTCACTGCTAAACACTCCCCTCTCCCCCCACTCTTCAAAGACCTAAACCTACACACTATACAAAACATTCACTCTTAATACTGTGCATCCTACATTTACAGAACAATAAATTCTAATACTAATCCTGGCCTGAAGCACTTTCTTGAAAGCTGCACTATGACCCCACAGACATGATACTAGGCACAAAAATCTCTATAACATTCCCCATGTCCAGCTAAATCTCTTCAAAAGTTTAATGTACATAAAAGGGCCCAAAATCTGGAACTCTCTACCGGAAATCTCCAGAGCCACTGTCTTTTCCATATTCTTAGAGTCTTGAACACATGTAAAACAATATACATACGTACAGTGGACCCCCGGTTTACGTACTGCTCCAAACTCGAACAATTATGTAAGTGTATTTTTGTAAGTGCTTTTGTAAGTGTATTTTTGGGGGTCTAAAAGGACTGATCTAATTTACATTATTCCTTATGGGAACAAATTCGTTTGGTAACGGCACTTGAACAGCATTCTGGAACGAATTAATTACGTAAACCGGGGTACCACTGTAATCTTATTCTCAATATCTGTAATCCTTCCAAACATTAAAACATTGATTGTGTCCCCTTTATGTTAATATGCTAGAATGCTCATCACCTATAATCATAACCAAACCTGTAATTCCTTAAACAATTAAACTTAACCCTTTCAGGGTCCAAGGGGGTCTCCGAAACTCGTTCTCAGGGTCCAAGAATTTAAAAAAAAAAAAAAAATTCTTATGACATGATAGAGAATCTTTTTCCGATCATAACGCCACAAAAATTATGAAATTTGATGGAAAACTAATGGAATTATGCTTTCGCGAAATTATCGGTATGGATGACATTTACGCATCGGCGATTTCGCCCACTTTGAGCCCTATTTTCGGCAAATTCCAATGTTTCAGTCTACTAAAATTATAGCTATTTCGCTAGAACTCCATTTCTTCTATCGATTGAGTACAAGAAACCGCCTATTTACCAATTACAACTACCCAAAATAGTGGTCAGAAAATGGCAATTTGGCCAATTTCACACAAATTTTAAACGATGCCAATTTCAAAATAGGATCCAGAATAAACAAGGCAGACATTCCTGGCACTAAAATAACATCTTTTCTGTTCATTAGTCACGTTTCCAGGCCCCTCTTACATTACTTTTGCTTATCATTTGAATTTTTATTCTCACAAAAAAATAGAAGATTTACTGTTATGTATACAACTGCATCATTGTAAAAATGGTATAAACAATATCAGAGCACTTGTGCATGAATATTAGACTCGCCAGTTGATGTGTATTGGACGCATGGTGTGATTTGTTTACTCTTGAACATCGTCAAAAATCGAACATTGCTACTTTGAGCTCAATTTCAAGGTACTTGTCATTGTCAAACTAATCAAAATCATCTCTATTTCTGTAATATATCTTCCATTCTATCAAATGAGACCAAGAAAACGAGAATACATCAATAAATACCATACGAAAATAGACTGCAAAGTCGCTGTTTTAAACCAAAAATATGGTCAGTTTTTTTTTCATCATTATGCACTGTGTGGTGCAGGAATTTTTTTATACTGCGCACACTGACCGCACAGACCCATTCTATCACATCCAGGCCTAACAGCCTGTTTCTGTTTGATTTGAGGGCGCTAGAATTTAGGTGTACTAGTACGTCCATAACCCCAGGGCATAAGCCGTACTAGTACGTCAATAACCCTGAAAGGGTTAATATAAGCCATATAGCATTAACTAATAGCATATTCAAATCTCTTGCACTCACTGTAACTCCCAAATTTATACTTACACTCACCCAAGTGACTGTATGTATAAAATTATTCATATTGATATTGTCTTATTAATCTTAAGTTAGTCTTAAGTTTGCCCAAAATGATCTGCATATTAAGGGGCTTTCTGCATACACACTTAAATGTCTTTCACCTTTGTACAAACACTATCATGCTGAAATAAAGTACAGTATTATGTATTATTATTATTATTATTATCGAGAGAACTGAAAACAGTCTGTTGAGGTGGTTTGGACATTTAGAGAGATGGAGCTATACAGGATTGCCAAATGAGCTAGATTGGTCAATTAGGTTGAACTGCCCATCAAATTTTCTTTTATGGATTACAGTGAACCCCCGGTGTTCAACGGCGTCGGAGCTCGGCCAAATCGGTGTTCGACGGTTTTTTTTACAATATTTTTGACTCGGTATTAGGCGGCCACTCGGAGTTCGACGAGTCAGCTATCCGTCCCGAACACGTACGCATGTGGCCGTGGCCCAGCTGGGCGCCCAGGCACTCAGTGAACACTACCCACGCACCACCCACGCATTCATACCATATATATTGTCATTATTCCAGTGTTTTTAGTGCTTGCAACTGCTAAATGGGCCCCAAGAAAGCCCCAAGAAAGCTCCTAGTGCCAAGCCTGTGGTAAAGAATGTCAGAAATATGGTAGAATTGAAGAAGGAGATGATAGCAAAATATGAAAGTGGAGTGCGTGTCACTGAGCTGGCCAGGCTCTATGGCAAATCCCATTCCACCATCTCTTCCATTTTGGCCAAGAGAAAGGAAATCAAGGATGCTGTTGTTGCAAAAGGTGCAAGTATGGTCACAAAACAGAGATCTCAAGTGCTGGAACAAGTGGAAACTTTGTTGTTGGTGTGGATCAACGAGAAACAGTTAGCAGGAGATAGTGTTACGCTGGCAATAATATGTGAAAAAGCAAGGCAATTGCATGATGATCTCGTCAAGAAAATGCCTGCAATGAGTGATGAAGTGAACGAATTTAAAGCCAGCAAAGGCTGGTTTGACAGATTTAAGAAGCGAAGTGGCATACATAGTGTTGTGAGGTATGGTGAGGCAGCCAGTTCTGACAAAAGTGCGGCTGAAAAATATGTGCAGGAATTCCAGGGGTACATAGAGGCTGAACAATTCCAACCCCAACAAGTGTTCAATTGTGACGAAACAGGCCTGTTTTGGAAGAAAATGCCAAACAGGACCTACATTACAAAGGAGGAAAAGGCACAGCCAGGACATAAGCCTATGAAAGACAGGCTCACTCTCATGATGTGTGCTAATGCCAGTGGTGATTGCAAAGTGAAGCCTTTACTGGTGTATCATTCTGAAAATCCCCGAGTGTTTGGCAATGAAGAGTTAACCACTGAAGATCTGCAAGAGCTTCAACAGGAACTGCAACAAGAGACCACAGGTCAGGAAAATGGTCCAGAGGAGGAGGAGGTGGAACCGAGATGGAAGAAGGTGCCTTCTTCAAGGATTAGGGAGATCTGTGACAAATGGGCTGATGTGCAAGGCTTTATGGATGATTATCACCCTAACCAAGATGTTGCACGCCGTGTATGCGACATGTTTAATGACAATGTCTTGTTACATTTTAAGGACATTTTAAAGAACCGCCAGACACAGAGCTCCCTGGACAGATTTTTTGTTAGAGAGGGGTCCAGTGACTCTCAACCTGGTCCTAGTGGCATTAAAAGAAAAAGGGAAGTAACCCCAGAAAAGAACTTGGTACCTGCAGTGTTAATGGAAGGGGATTCCCCTTCCAAACACTAGCATACTACTCCACCTTCTCCCCTCTTCCCGTCCTCCACACATCAACAACTCTTCAATAAATGTAAGTGACATGTTATTGTACTATTTATTTTTAATTTTTTTATAAAATTGTGTTTAATTTAATGTCAAAAAGTTCTAAAAAATATGTTATTTTAATACTTTTGGATGTCTGGAACGGATTAATTTTATTTCCATTATTTCTTATGGGGAAAATAGAATCGGAGTTCGACCAAACCGGTGGTCGACGGGCCCTCTGTGACGGATTGCCGACGAGAACCAGGGGCTCACTGTACTACAGTGGACCCCCGAGTTTCGTAAACCCCGGAAATCGTACATTTATGTAAGTATAATATTGTAAGTGCTTGTGGAAAAGTATTTTTGGGGGTCTGAAATAGACTAACCTACATGACATTTTTCCTTAAGGGAGTAAATTCGTTCGGTAATGGCACTTGAGCAGACTTCAGGAGTGAAGTTTTTACGAAACTCGGGGGTCCACTGTATATTATTTTCAGTGAAATTGGTGTTTATAAGAATGTCTAATTATGCACAAAACCTAACCTCACACATTTTATTTTAGACTAATTATACTAAATACATCATAGTAGAGCAAATTAAATTTATTTAATATTACTTAAAATCAATTAGTATTCATATTTTTTCTCGTGCTGAGAATGATTTTTGAAGATTTATTACATAAACAAATTTTCACTCTACTTATTCAGCAGAAATAACCCCTGCTTCTTAGACAAAGCTCATCAATTTGGCTTATTTGGTACAACACAGAGACATGCACATAGGAACACACACACAGTATCTTAGCAGAGGCTAAGATACAGAGCTTGGAAGAGGAACTGAAAAAATTTGAAACAATCTAAAGAACCAAAGAGCAGTACGGGCATGACATTGGGAACTTCTACATCAGTCACAAATGAGGAGACTGTAGGGAACAAAGGAGTTATACTGTACGCAGAGGCCCTCTCAGACCACCGTGAAGCCCGGAAAAAAACAAGGAGCACACCAGGAACAAACGAGGGGACTGAAGAAAATGAAAGAGATAAGCTATACGCAGAGGCACTAACAGACCACAGCAGTGCCCAGGAAAAGCTGAGAAGGGAAAATGAGAGACCACTGGGCACAGGGACATCAGATAGAGAAGAGATTGAAGAAAGGAAAGCTGCAATGGAGGAAACTAAATTGACTCAGGGGATGCAAAGGGAAATGCAGTGAGAGGATGAAAGGGAGAGGTCAATCTTTCTATGGGCTCCAGAAAGTTGAAGGGGAAACTTATGAAGCAAGAAAACAGGGGAAGAAAAAAGCAATTGAAAGTATCATAAAAGCAATAGGAGAGGATGACATGACCCAGCTGACAAATTTTCTGAGAATAGGGGGGTTTGCAAGAGGAAAAAAATGGCCAATCAAAGCGATTTTCAAGGAAAAATCAGCTTGAAACAGGATCCTGCAGGAGAAAGCACGACTAAGGGACATATCAGCATACCGGAGGGTGTACCTCGACCACCGGAGGACAGGAGGGTTAGGGGAGACATGATAACGACATAAAATACTGTGAGAATTGACAAGGTGGACAGAGATAGGATATTCCAGAGATGGGACACAGAAATAAGGGGCCACAATTGGAAGTTGAAGACTCAGATGAGTCAGAGAGATGTTAGGAAGTATTTCTTCAGTCATAAAGTTGTCAGGAAATGGAATAGTCTGGAAAGTGGCGTAGTGGAGGCAGGAACCACACATAGTTTTAAGACAAGGTTTGATAAAGCACATGGAGCAGGGAGAGAGAGAGGACCCAGTAGTGATCAGTGAGGAGGCAGGGCCAGGAACTATGACTCAACCCTTGCAACCACAAATAAGTGAGTACAGGGAAGACAAAGAAGACCCCAGATGGAGTACAGCCTAGGGGGTCAAAGGCTGAAAAACTCACTTAAGAAAAAGGATCTTGGGGTGAACATCATACTAAGCACATCTGAGGTGCACACCAACCAAATAACCACTGCAGCATATGGGCGCCTGGCAAAACTAAGGATAGTGTTTTGACATCTAAGTAAGGAGGAGTCAGTCACAACACTGTACACCATGTACATCAGGCTCATATTGGAGTATGCAGCAACAGTATGGAACCCACACCTGGTCAAACACATCAAGAAATTGGAGGAAGTGCAAAAGTTTGCAACAAGACTAGTCCTAGAGCTAAGGGGTATGTCCTATGAAAAGAGGCTAAGGGAATTAAACCTGACAACACTGGAGGACATGAGGGATTGGGGGGACAACATGATGACTATATATAAAATACTGAGAGGAATTGACAAGGTGGACGGGGCCAGAATGTTTCAGAGATGGGACACAGAAACAAGGGAACATAACTGGAAGTTAAAAACTCAGATGAGTCATGGCAATGTTAGGTAGTATTTCTTCAGCCTTAGAACTGACAGGAAGTGGAACAATCTGGAGAGTGAAATGATAGAGGTAGGGTCCACACATATCTTTAAGAATAGGTAAGATAAGGCTCTTGAAGCCAGGAGTGGACCTAGTAGCAACCAGTGCACATACATACATACAAACATACATAAAGTATACACAATGTGACTTGAGGCCTGGAGATGGGAAGTACAGTGTCTGCACTCTGAAGGAGGGGTGTTAATGTTGCAGTTTTATAACTGTAATGTAAAGCACCCCTCTGGCAAGACAGTGATGGAGTGAATGATGATGAAAGTTTTTCTTTTTCGGGCCACCCTGCCTTGGTGGGAATCGGCCTATGTGTTAATAAAAAAAAAAAAAAAATATTGAGTCTTAAACCCTAATGAAGAACAAATCCACTGTGGTATGGCAGTAACTAATTAAACCAGAATCCAGAGATGTTTTCTCAGCCCAGTTTAAAGGGTAACTGTGCTGGGGGATTAGATAGCAACAGTATCTATATTCTACATACTAATAACATTAAGTGGGAGTAGCATGTGTCCTTGTCTTATCAGTCATATAAACAGCGTGTAGAGTAATGCTACTTTAAATTTATATAAAAAAAAAACTGCAAATGATAAACAAATATCCAGTTATAAAAAACATAAAACCATCATTTTCATTAGTTTTTAAACATTTACTATGTACTCTAATTACTAACTTATATGTTAACTACAATATGTGTTATAATTTAATAAAAATCTAAAAATTGGCATCTGACAAATCTATTAACAAAGCACACAATAACTTTTAAATGCCATCTGCTATTTTTGTCAAGATAGATGACAAGTAGCCTTTGTCTTGCATTATTAAATACGTACTGTATAGAATAAAGTTAAACCTTAACCTAATTCAATACATTGTCTTTTAGTTACCTAAACCTTCATTATTTTGTCTGATAAATTAGACATGTGCCACGTGTGCAACACTTGGCACATGTGTCTAATTTATCAACCTGTCAGTTCTCATAACCATTTACGTGTATCTACATTATTTTTTATCTAAATATGAAAGAATCCTACTTAGTACTGCCTAACAGTACTGGTAATATTTGAAAAAAAAACAGCCTTTTTATCCCTTCCCCCATGAATGGAGTGTCCTTGAAGTGACAATTACAACTTTTAGTGATACAGTTACTATTTTTAGTTACAGTAGAGCAGCAAGTGACTAGTCATCCCCAGTCAGCAGGTAGGCAAGATGTATACTTAACAAATAGAGAACCAAACTCCCACCAGTCTTTCCTCTGAATAACCCACAAGTATAATTATTATAATCACGAGGAGCACTAAACCCGTAGGAGGGGGATGGAAGGTATTCAGACTCAATTGGGGGAACTGAAGCACAGTTCCAATTCCCTAGATCAAAAGCCCCTCACAAGCATCAAGGAACCTTCCTTGAGGGGGAATAACCCACAAGAGTTTAGTACTCACACATATAATAAATAAATTTTTCAGTCACTGGGCCCTCATGTTCCCTTGACCTTGGTTCCAACTTTGACAACACAGTGATAGTTTTCTGGTCATTCATGTGAAAGTTTCTTAACTGTTGCACCTGTGCTTCCTTACATGATTTCTACACTAACTTCCTTTATTTCAGCCTCTCATCATGATTACTTGTCAAAGCACCAGTTAGTCAAACTCCTATTAGGTTTATCTCTAACAAATATCTATGTGATATACTTTAACCTATTTATTAAGACATGCTCCTGACCATTTGCTTCATTTAATTAAGCAGTTTTTAAGATTCATTTAAACATTACTGTTAAAGTTCTTTAAAGTAGAGTTTACCAATAGTTATCAATCTCTTCATTTTCACTGTAGCCTTATACATGTATAGTTAGCATAGTTCTCAGGGTTTCCCATTTCTTTGAATTTCTTACATGCATTACATTTATACCCTCCAATGTGTTAGCTTTCATGCCAGCCATGCTAATTAAATTCTCATTGTCAAATTTCAGTGGTTTACAGTTTTATTTCAGCAGGCTTGTGTGATGTGTTAGATCAGAGTGGAGACATGCTGTTAGAGTGTGAGTAAACTAACAGTTATGAAGGGATTCAGTTAAAATAGTTAACCAGATTAAAGTCCTAAAGGTGGGAAGTAGAGTGAGGATATCACAGTTCAGAGCATCATTTGAACTGTTAGATCTGTGCACTTCTAGTAAGACAGCTATTAAATAAGTGATAGTTAATGTGTTTCCTTTTTAGGTCACCCTACCTCAGTTGGAGATGACAGGTGATAAAAAGAAATTACTCTAGTTTACTTCCAGTTACTCAATATCTCTATGAATTTTGTGAAAGTTAATACTCTGTAATTTGGTTACTAAAACTGCCACATATTCACTTTAAGGTGTATAAAATTTTGATAATTGTTAGCTAATGTCTCGCTGACTGCCAATGAGATTAATACATTACTATGGAAATGACAGTCTAATATATTTTTGCTACAAGTTGGAGCTGTAGCAAGTTGAATTAGAGAACAATTCTACATCATGCTTATTAGTCTATATTATTAGCTTCTTAATCCCCTTAAACATTGTTTTAATTAACATTTGGGTTATTAAAGTCTCCTACTATAATTGCATTGTTATTGGTTTATCATGCAAAATTCTTGTTATTTCCTGTTTATTTTTTTTAACACGTCAGCCGTTTCCCACCGAGGCAGGGTGACCCAAAAAGAAAGAAAAACTTTCATCATTCAACACTTTCACCATTACTCATACATAATCACTGTCTTTGCAGAGGCACTCAGATACAACAATATAGATGTCCCTCCAAACTGCCAATATCCCAAACTCCTCTAAAGTGCAGGCATTCTACTTCCCATTTCCTGGGCTCAAGTCTGGCTAACTGGTTTCCCTGAATCCCTTCACAAAATATTACCCTGCTCACACTCCAACAGCTCGTCAGGTCCCAAAAACCATTCGTCTCCATTCACTCCTAACACGCTCACACATGCCTGCTGTATGTCTAAGCCCCTTGCACACAAAACTTCTTTGACCTCCTCCCTCCATCTTTCTAGGACAACCCCTACCCCTCCTCCCCTCCACTATAGATTTATACACCCTCCAAGTCATCCTATTTTGCTCCATCCTCTTTAAATGACCACACCACCTCAATAACCCCTCTTCAGCCCTCTGGAATATTTGCCCCGATCATAACAGCATATCAGCATTTCCAAGTAATTAATAGGTTCCAAAGTATCAATATCAGTGTAAAATATCCTATATGATTTGAGGGTTTTATCAACTTCTGGCTTTTACAATACAGTGGTACCTCGAGTTACGATGGTCCCCAAAATCGCCCTTTTATGTAAGTTTATTTTTTTAAATGCTTGTGTAAGTATATTTTTGGGGGTGTAAAAGGACTAGTCTATTTTACATTATTCCTTATGGGGATAAATTTGTTTGGTAATGGCACTTGAACAGCATTCTCGAACGAAAAAATATCGTAACTCGAGGTACCACTGTATGTTGTTCTCTAGTAACCCTTTGAGTGTTGAGATCCCTGCTCGCAAACTTGTTCATAGTGTCAAAGATTTTTTAAAAAAAAAAATTCTTATGAAATGATAGAGAATCTTTTTCCGAAGGTAATGAAACCAAAAGTATGAAATTTGATGGAAAACTTACAGAATTACGCTCTCACAAAGTTAGTGGTCTCGGCAATATTTACGCATCGGCGATTTTGCCTGCCTACTTTGAGCCCTATTTTGGGCCAATTCCTTTGCTCGTCTCAACCAAACTCATAGCTATTTCACTAGACCTCCTTTTATTCTATTGACTGAGTACAAGAAACTGCCCATTTACCTATTTCAACTACACAAAAAAGTGATCAGAAATTACTAATTTGGCCAATTTCACACAAAATTCAAGAAAGGCAAATGTCGTGTCAGTATTATATATACACTTGTGTAGTATATCAGCATTCATCTTAAGTTATACAGCTGGTCCCTTTGCGTGTGACGTCACGATACCCGCTGACGTCAGAGGCTCAGCGCATGTGCATAGCGACGCATAGGCATACACCCTCACAAGTCATAGACCGACAAGCTGGACAGACGTGGCTGGGATCTCTTCTCACAGACGAGTAAATATACCGTAACCATCCTTACAAGGAGTGTCTTTGACAACCTATATATCTCTTCCAAGACCCACACAATAGAAATTTCAAAATAGGGGCCAGAATAAACAATGCACACATTCCTGGCACTAAAATAACATTTTTCTCTGTTCATTAGTCACGTCTCCAGGCCCCTCCTATATTACGCTTGCTTTTCATTTTTAATTTTTATTCACACAAAAAATAGATTTACTGTTATTCAGACTACTGCATAATTGTAATAATTGTATAAATAATATCTATCAGCACATTTGTGAATGCATATTAGACTCACCAGTTGACGTGTATTAGATGCATGACATGATTTGTTTACTCTTGATTATTGTCAAAAATTTAACATTTCTGTTACTTTGAGCTCAATTTCAAGCTACTTTTATTCGGTAAACCATTCAAAATCACCTCTATTTCTGTAATATATCTTCCATTCTATCAAATGAGACCAAGAAAATGAGAATACAACCATAAACACCATATGAAAATATACAGTACAGTCACTGTTTTAAACCAAAAAACGGTCGCAGATTTTTTAATCACGTTAAGTAACCCAAAGATAATTATTGATGAAAAATAATACTTTTGTTAAAATTTTGTTACTGCTTCCATTAACTCTAAAAATACTTATCTGGATGAAAATACGCTAAATGTACAATCCTTAGTTTTCAACAGTGCATATGATGAAATTCAAAAAAGGTAAATAAGACATGACTGCAGTCAATTCTTTTATTAGTACAACTTTTCAATTAACAATGGGCGTTTTCAAGTACATAACAGACATAAGATATACCTAATAGCCTAAATAGTCCACAGGGAGTGACCACTTGTTCAGGTGTCTCGTGCTTCAATGTGACACCTGAACAAGTGAACTCACTCAGTATGGACTATTTAAGCCACTGCATCTCATGTCTGCTATACAGTGGAACCCGTTTTCGTCTTTAATCCGTTCCAGAAGGTCGGCTGAAAACCGATTTGTACGAAAACTGAAGTAATATTTCCCATAAGAAATAATGTAAATCCAATTAATCCGTTCCAGACACCCAAATATATTAAAAAATTTTTTTATAGAGAATAACTATAGCTTTACATACAGAAAACAATGAGAAATAAATATAAAGCACTAATGAAATGGATAAATGAACATTTAACATCACTTTTACCTTTATTGAAGACTTGTTGGCGTATGGAAGATGGCAAGAAGGGGAGAGGGAGGAGAGGTTATTGTTTGGAAGGGGAATTCCCCCTCCATAAGGACTTCAGGTATCAAAGCCCAATCCGGGGTTACTTCCCTTCTTTGTCTTTTACTGGAACTAGGACCAGCTTGAGTCACTGGACCCCTGTTGCACAAAAAATCTGTCCAGAGAGGCCTGTTTCTGGCATCTCTAAGATTTGCCTAAAATGGGACATGGCATTGTCATTGAACATGTTGCTGGCACGGCTTGCAACAGCTTTGTTAGGGTGATATTTCTCCACAAAGCTTTGCACCTCACTCCACTTTGCACAAATGTTTTTAATTGCTGAAGAAGGCACATTCTCCTCTCTCTCTTCCACCTCCTCTGAAGCAATTTCCTCAGATAAGGTCTGTTGCTGTTCCAGATGAAGGTCTTGCAGCTCTTCAGTGGTTAGCTCTTCCCTGTGGTCATCCACCAACTCTCCCACATCCTGGCCACTCACCTCCAACCCCATGGACTTCCCCAAAGACACAACAGATTCCACAACAGGCATAGGGTAGTCAGGGCCTGCCTCAAACCCTTCAAAATCCTTCTGAATGGTTTGTTTTTGGTTGATCCACACCAACAGCAACTTCTCAACATCTTCGATTGTTTGTGATCTCTGTTTCATTAGCACATTTACCCCTTTCGCAACATCAGCTTCCTTGATTTCTTTTTTTTCGCCAGGATGGAACTGATCGTTGATTTGGACTTACCATACATCCTGGCGAGCTCGGCCACACATACGCCACTCGTATTTTTCTACGAGTTCTTTCTTGAATTCTATCGTGTTTCTCACCTTCTTTACCAAAGGGTTGGCAATCGGAACTTTCTTTGACCCCATGGTGGTTTATTTAGCAGTCACAAGCACAAAAAACAATGGATTATTATGAAATGTTTCGGATGAACTCGCGGAGTAATGCTCACTGAACGAGTAACAAAGGCAGACTGAGTCACGAACGTATGAGTGGCCGCGTCTGGCAGGCAGGCAGACGCATCTGGTACGGACGATTTCGAGCGATTATGCAGGAAATTTCGCAAAGTGGTCAAAATTATACCGACCGAAAAAAGGGTTCGATACTAAAAAGCAATTTACGAAAATTTACTAAGGACTCACGCAAACAATTGCAGGTTCCATTGCTTAAAACAATGATAATAATTTAATTAAATCATTAAAACTTACATAGAATTATAAGCTTCCCAGGTTGATTGGTAAAGACAATGATTGAAATTTGTGATGATTGAAAATCAACATTTAAAAATACATTCAGTAACATTTAAGCATCTTGTTGTAATATGAAATATTAATCAAGAATATCTCAATTACTGTATAGTTATCCAACATTTTAAATAAGACCATAAAGCATTAATACAACCATGAAATGGACTTGACAATCAATTAAAGACTTGGCGTTTAAGAAAAATAAACAATGAATATTTTTAACATACACATTATGTAACTGTTCTACATTATTAACCATAGCGACACATAGTAAACAGACCATTCATTCAATGAATAAGACTCCTGCTTAATACAACCAGAATTTAGCACAATGTGAAAATTGTTAGTAAAAAAAACAGTTAAAAATGTAACTTTTGATATGAGCTCCTCAATTTAATAAAATGTGTGAAATAAATTAAATTAATAAAAAGAAACATTAAAAAATAGCATAAATTTTTAATAAAAAGTAAATACAGTAAATGCAGTGTTCCCTCAAAGCTGTCCACATGCTCAATCATACAGCTGGTAACCCAGAGCCAAGCATTTTATTATTTTAGCTGCATAACCCAAAAACCCATGCCAAGTTATGTCAAGAAAAATTAAATTTAAGATTTGTTCATGTTTAATATATTGTTATTGTTTATTCTTGCATGCATATGGCAATGTGACTCCTTTTGTTCTTCGTGTTGTTCATCCGCACATATCATATTCATAACAATCAATATTGCACATAACAATCAATACTGCACATACAAAATGAAAACTGTAGGAAAGATGGTTCTGTAGTATTCTGAGTCGGTGAAATTTTAGAATAATTATAATAATGTGAATTACTGTACCATCTTTAAACACAATGGAAAATTAGGTTACGAAAAAAATGAAAATTGCATTTCATAACCCGAGTTATCCAGTACAGTACATTATATAAATACTTTCTTACTACTGTACTAAAAATGCTTGGCTGCATGCCAGAGAAAGCAGTGATTTTCAAAATTTCTTAATGAGGCAAAAAAAAAAAAAAAAAAAACATTTAAAACCTGTTATAAATTACAAAGATATTACATGCAAAATAAAGTGCAAAATTAATTGTAATAAATGATCTGTGCATTATTAAAGCACATAGTATATGTAATTTAGTATATGTGTAAATATTACAGAAAACTTAAGTCTTTTCATCTATGCTGTTGGAAATACAGCATTCCAAAAATGACTGCAATGATTATATGTAGTACTCAATCAACATTCTACATTGGTAAGTATATTGCCCTATATGTACACATGTACTTTGATAAATATGTACAGTAAACAAAATTATGCACCCTAGAGTACAAAAAGACAACAGGAAATAGTAATAGTCTTATCAGTTACAGCATCCTTTGTACAAAACAGATAAGACCCCAAGCCATAGAGAAAAGGCACAAAATATATTCTAGATAACATGCAATACTACATTATAAGTGATTATAAAGATAACCTAACCGACTTGAAATGCTGTTATAATGGGTGACATACTAGTTAAACACATGCATTGGTACAATAGACAATCCACTGCCCTCACCCAACCTTCTTGCCTCACACACTGCCCCCTTTTCCTCACATAAATTATCAAATGTATTGATCTTTTGTATATGGCAGTTTGGCATAGGTATGGTGGGTTCCTATTTATTTGGTACAATTTGTCCAAGAATTGTAGATTTTTAATTTATGATTATTGGAGTGAAGTGATGTAGTGGAGCACTGTATTAGGCCTACTGGTCCATGCTAGATAGGTCTAACTCTACCAACCACACTCAATCATGCACCTGTTCAACCTATTTTTAAAATTATCCAAAGTACTCACTTCAAAAATGCTAGTCTGGTGTCATTCTACTCAAACCAAAAACTATTGCCACACCAGCATTTTCTATATCCTTTCTAAATCTAAATTTGTGTAAATCGAATCCACTCATACAAGTCTCATTTTGGATACATACTTTCAACACGTTATTTGATTATATGTATGTTAATGGTTCTGGGATTATAGCCTCTTCTTCCCTTGCCCAGTCTCAGGCCAGGCCTCTAATATAAGAAAGAGAATATTACAGGGCTAAGAACTATAGTATTGTAAAACACAGGAAAATATAGTCGAGCTTATGATGAATGTAAAAAGAAATATGTAAGATTTACCTATCCTCTTTCATATCCATGAGACAAAATGAAAACACCAGCAATCCTGCCATATTACAAAACATTTAACAGGCTTCCATTTTAAACCTATATGAAAGGATGATACTACTTTCCTAGGTGGTTACTGTTTACCAGCAACTACCTAGCACCATGCAACCTGTTAATCATTACCACAGCTCAGCAT
Organism: Cherax destructor; assembly: GCA_009830355.1. Taxonomy (NCBI): domain Eukaryota; kingdom Metazoa; phylum Arthropoda; class Malacostraca; order Decapoda; family Parastacidae; genus Cherax; species Cherax destructor. Next base: position 21,073 of record WNWK01015037.1, read on the forward strand.
TTATTATATTGAAAGGGAAGTGCTAAACCCTTAGGAGTCATATAGCTCCTACAGAATAATACTCATATAGGTTTGATCCAATGAAGTGAAGGATAAGTCCAGTTCCTTGGATCAAGAGCCCCTCACTGGCATCAAGGCACCTTCTTGGAAGAGGACAGCCTAACAAACTGTTCTTGTTGCACACTGCATCATACATTTATCTTAGCACGAACTAATTAAAGGTGCCTTATGTCATGTACACCAAGTAAACAACTTTCCTACTACAGCTTTTCTGACCAGCTATAAATGTTGCCTTGCCTCACTGATTAAAATGCACAGGTGAAATTTTACAATGTATGGCTAATGAAATACAAATACAACGGAACGTCTGTACTCAAAGAGCTCCCTACTTGAACAAAGCTCAGCACTTTACCAAATGTGACCACCTACCAGAACTTCACTGTAAACTATTTCGTGTTTCTTCGCATTTTTTGGTGTTTTTTATATTATTTGTATAAATAAGTCACCATGGGGCCTACGAAGATTTATGATAACAGCCAACCAAAAAGAAAATTGGTTGGGAAGAATTTGTTCGATACTCGAATGGATCGGCACTCGAACAGCCTTCTGGAATTAATTAAGTTCGAGTACAGAGGTTCCACTGTAAAGCCTGATTAATAAGAACCAATAAGCTTTACAAAAACATGTTGCAAAAAAGCATAAAAGCATAAAAATAATTTTACATTAGTGCTGTGCGAGAAGAAAATCTAAGCAAATAAAAAAAAAGCTGGCTCTTAAAGCAGTGGTTAACATCAATCATGCTCACTTACAGCATCATTGATTTCAGGATCATTAATTGTGCCTCCAAAGTTGACGTAGTCTCGAAGGGTTGAGATTCCAGGAGCCTTCAGTCCAAGGATAAAAAGTAAGCAACTACATATGTAGCGTACAACAAACAGTGCACACTCCAGCTTATCTGTTATCCTGCAGTAAAAGAAGCGAACTGATTACATTTGCATAGATATATAATTTTCTCATTAAAAAATGACAAAGTAACATTAACAGATACTAACACTTCAAAATCATAACACTTCAAAAATCACTATTTTAAATCATACACAAGGTCATAGGTTTGCTTTTACCATTATGCACTGTGTGGATCAGGTTTTTTTTTATAATGTGCACACTCACTGCACAAACCCACTCTCTCATATCTAGACCAAAATTTACCACTCATAACTTATGTGAGTGAGCCAAGCTAATGACACAGAATTACGTAAGGGATCCTTGACCTCAACGATGTACTAGTTCTATGTGACAGCCACCAAAAAAGTTTAATGTTTCTATCCAACTAAGTACGGGTGACCCTTGACTTACGATGGGGTTACATTCCGACGAACCTATCGTAAGTTAAAAATATAGTAACTCAAATATGAATACGATATGGTAAATAAGTAAATAAATAACTACTGTCACTGAATAAGGAAATAAGAAAATACAGTGGAACCTCGTTTTTCGGCCGCTGCATTTATCGGCCGATTCAAATTTAGGCTGGTTTTTCTACGGAAATTTTGCTCCATATTTCGGCCGTTGCCTCGTATATTGACCGTATTAGACACGTCAGCCCGCCTCCCTCTGGGACGCCGCATGTAGGCGAGTCAGTCTCCCTTTGTCTGTCGGCGAGTGAGCATATACTCCAAGCATTCATCCAAACATTTCCTTAAAATCCATTGTTTTTGGTGGTTTTTTATTAAGTGCGACTGTGAAATAAGTCACCCTGGGCCCCAAGAAAACCTTGTCCCATTTTGTGCGACAGGGGTCCAGTGACTCTCAAGCTGGTCCTAGTGGCATTAAAAGATAAAGAAGGGAAGTACCCCCAGAGAGGGCTTTGATACCTAGTCCTTATGGAGGGGGATTCCCCTTCCAAATAATAATCTGCCCTCCCTCTCTCCTCTCTGTCTTCCATAAGCAAACAAGTCTTCAATAAAGGTATGTAATAGTGATTTAAATGTTCTTATTTTATTTAGTTCTCATTGTTTTTTGTATGTAAAACTAATTAATCTTTAAAAATTTATTTTTTGTGAATATTTTTGGGTGTCTGGAACGGATTAATTGTATTTACATTAATTCTTGTGGGAAATATTGCTTCGAATTTAGGCCGACCTTCTGGAACGGATTACGACCGAAAAGCAAGGTTCCATTGTAACTAAATACCAGTACTGAAAAGTAAATAAATGAATACAAGTTTATCCTATCAATAAATGTATAGTACTGTACAGCACAAAAAAAAGTTTTACAGTACACTGACTTAAGTACTCAAGGATGATACAGGTACAGTACATGTGGTGATATGTTATACAGATGACTATTGAATGTGCATCACTATCACACCATCATGAAGTCAAAATATCATAAACTGAACCATCATAAAGCAAGGAGCATATGTACAGCATAGAAAAATAATGTATTCAAAATAAAAATAAAAGTATGGTACTCACGTTGTGAGGTCAAACCACCAATCCTCATTTCTTAGATTGAGAAATGCAAGATTTTCACTGACAAACACCAATGTCCAAAACACAAGCAACACAACTCCATGTCCTCTGGTAGGTGTTGTTGGCAGAAGATAGTTTCGCTCCAAGAACACGATACGAAGAGAAAGGGGCCAGCACACCAGGTTGCAGCCCAGGTACAGAATCATATATCCATAGATAACATGGTTACCTGAGAAAAAAGATTTGTGTTGCATTACTAGTCATATTTATCAGACCATCATTTATCTTTTTAAAACTAATTTGATAAAATTGTCATTCCAATAATGTCATGGTAATTTAAAATCACTGACCTTAATAGTACATAAATATGCAAAAGTAAATACAGTGGTCCCTCGGTTTTCGCCGAAAATTCGTTCCAGAATGCTGCTCAAGTGCCATTACTGAACGAATTTACTTCCTTAAGAAATAATGTCACGTAGGTTAGTCTATTTCAGACCCCCAAAAATACACTTGCAACAGCACTTACAAAAATACATTTACATATATGTTCGAGTTTGGAGATGCACGAAAACCGAGGGACCACTGTAATATAATAGTAAAATGTCACACATAAATTACTTGGAAAACCAAAACTCTACAGATCTAGTATTCTAAAAATACTGTAGACATGAAATAAAAAAATATATAACGTATAGTACATTTATGGAATCCTTCTCAGTAGAGAAAAATAAAACTTCATTATTCTCTGATGTGAAGGAGGATCCCAGTTTCACTGGGATAATTATACCATAGGTAGGTAGTAGGTTGGTAGACAGTAACCACCCAGGGAGGTACTACCATCCTGCCAGGTGACTGTGAAACAGAAACCTGAAACTGTTTTACATGATGGTAGGATTGCTGGTGTCTTTTTCTGTCTCATAAACATGCAAGATTTCAGGTACGTCTTGCTACTTCTACTTACACTTAGGTCACGCTACACAAACATGTACACGTTTATGAATACACACTCATCTGAGTTTTCTTTGATTTTATCTTAATAGTTCTTGTTCTTATTGCTTTTCCTTTCATATCCATTGGGAAGTGGAATAAGAATCTTTCCTCCGTAAGCCATGCGTGTTGTAAAAGTCAACTAAAATGCCGGGAACAATGGGCTAGTAACCCCTTTTCCTGTATAGCTTACTAAAAAAAAAGAATAACCGTCAAAGTGGGATGTTTGAATGTGCGTGGATGTTGTGCGAATGATAAGAAAGAGATGATTGTAGATGTTATGAATGAAAAGAAGCTGGATGTCCTGGCTTTAAGTGAGACAAAGCTGAAGGGGGTAGGAGAGTTTCAGTGGGGAGAAATAAATGGGATTAGGTCAGGGGTTTCAAATAGAGTTGGAGCTAAAGAAGGAGTGGCAATAATGTTGAATAATCAGTTATGGCAGGTAAAGAAGGAATATAAATGTATAAATTCAAGGATTATGTGGAGTAAAATAAAGGTTGGATGTGAAAAGTGGGTTATAGTAAGTGTTTATGCACCTGGAGAAGAGAGAAGTGTAGAGGAGAGAGAGAGAGATTTTGGGAAATGTTGAGTGAGTGTGTGGGGAGTTTTGAACCAAGTGAGAGAGTAATTGTGGTTGGGGGAATCTAAATGCTAAAGTGGGTAAAAATGTTGTGGAGGGAGTAGTAGGTAAATTTGGGGTGCCAGGGGTAAATGTAAATGGGGAACCATTAATTGAGCTATGTGTAGAAAGAGGTTTTGTAATAAGTAATACATATTTTATGAAAAAGAGGATAAATAAATATACAAGGTATGATATAGCACGTAAAGAAAGTAGTTTATTGGATTATGTATTGGTGGATAAAAGGTTGATGGGTAGGCTTCAGGATGTACATGTTTATAGAGGGGCAACGGATATATCAGATCATTATTTGGTTGTAGCTACAGTTAGAGTAAAAGGTAGATGGGACAAAAAGAAAATGGCAACAGAAAGTAAGAGAGAGGTAAAAGTGTATAAACTAAGGGAGGAGGAAGTTAGGGTGAGATATAAGCAACTATTGGCAGAAAGGTGGGCTAGTGCAAGTATGAGTAGTTGGGGGGGGTAGAAGAGAGTTGGGATAGTTTTAAAAATGCAGTATTAGAATGTGGGGCAGAAGTTTGTGGCTATAGGAGGGTGGGTGCAGGAGGAAAGAGGAGTGAGTGGTGGAATGAAGAAGTAAAGGGTGTGATAAAAGAGAAAAAGGTATCTTATGAGAGGTTTTTACAAAACAGAAGTGTTAATAGAAGAGCAGAGTATATGGAGAGTAAAAGAAAGGTGAAGAGAGTGGTGAGAGAGTGCAAAGGAAGAGCGGATGAAAGAATGGGAGAGGCTCTGTCAAGAAATTTTGCTGAAAACAAGAAAAAATTTTGGAGTGAGATAAACAAGGTAAGAAAGCTTAGGGAACAAATAAATTTGTCAGTTAAAAACAGAGTAGGGGAGTTAGTAGATGGGGAGCTGGAGGTATTGGGTAGATGGCGGGAATATTTTGAGGAACTTTTAAATGTCGATGAAAAAAAAAGGGAGGCGATAATTTCATGTACTAGCCAGCGAGGTACAACATCGTTTAGGAGTGAAGAAGAGCAGGATGTGAGTGTGGGGGAGGTGCGTGAGGCATTACGTAGAATGAAAGGGGTAAAGCAGCTGGAATTGACGGAATCTTGACAGAAATGTTAAAAGCAGGGGGGGATATAGTGCTGGAGTGGTTGGTATTTTTGTTTAATAAATGTATGAAAGAGGGGAAGGTACAGTGGTACCCCGACTTACGATATTAATCCGTCAGAGAGGGCATATTTTAAGGCGAAACAATCGTTAAACGAATCAATTTTCCCCATAAGAAATAATGGAAATAAATTTAATCCGTCCAAGACTTCCAAAAGCAGTTATATAAAATATTTTTTAGAACTTTTGGACATTAAATAATAAATAATTGAATAAAGAATACATAAATACACATGTAAAAGTAGGTCTTAGACAGGGATGTGTAATGTCACCATGGTTAATATATTTATAGATGGGGTTGTAAAAGAAGTAAATGCTAGGGTGTTGGGGAGAGGGGTGGGATTAAATTATGGGGAATTAAATGCAAAATGGGAGTTGACACAGTTACTTTTTGCTGATGATACTGTGCTTATGGGAGATTCTAAAGAAAAGTTGCAAATGTTAGTGGACAAGTTTGGGAGAGTGTGTAAAGGTAGAAAGTTAAAAGTGAACATAGATAAGAGAAAGGTGATGAGGGTATCAAACGATTTAAATAAAGAAAAATTGGATATCACATTGGAGAGAGGGATTATGGAAGAAGTAAATGTTTTCAGATATTTGGGAGTTGACGTGTCAGCGGATGGGTTTATGAAGGATGAGGTTAACCATAGAATTGATGAAGGAAAAAAGGTGAGTGGTGCGTTGAGGTATCTGTGGAGACAAAAAACGTTATCCATGGAGGCAAAGAAGGGAATGTACGAAAGTATAGTGGTACCAACACTCTTATATGGGTGTGAAGCATGGGTTGCAAATGCTGCAGCGAGGAGGAGGCTGGAGGCAGTGGAGATGTCCTGTCTAAGGGCAATGTGTGGTGTAAATATTATGAAGAAAATTTGGAATGTGGAAATTAGGAGGTGTGGAGTTACTAAAAGTATTTGTCAGAGGGCTGAAGATTGGTTGTTGAGGTGGTTTGGTCATTTAGAGAGAATGGATCAAAGTAGAATGTCTTGGAGAGCTTATAAATCTGTAGGGGAAGGAAGGCGGGGTAGGGGTCGTCCTAGAAAAGGTTGGAGGGAAGAGGTAAAGGAGGTATTGTGGGCGAGGGGCTTGGACTTCCAGCAAGCATGTGTGAGCGTGTTAGATAGGGGTGAATGGAGACGAATGGTTTTTGGGACATGACGATCTGTTGGAGTGTGAGCAGGGTAACATTTTGTGAAGGGATTCAGGGAAAACAGTTAATTGATTTAATTGGACTTGAGTCCTGGAAATGGGAAGTACAATGCCTGCACTTTAAAGGAGGGGTCTGGGATAGTGACAGCTGGGAGGGACAATTCTCAGTTGTCGTATCTGAGCTCCTCTGCAAAGACAGTGATTATGTATGAGTGTGGTGAAAGTGTTGAATGATGATGAAAGTTTTTTCTTTTTGGGGATTTTCTTTCTTTTTGGGTCACCCTGCCTCGGTGGGAGACGGCCGACTTGTTGAAAAAAAAAAAAAAATATATACCATACACTGCTGTACAAGTATTTGACTTTATATCCTGCCTATTTTTGTTATATAAGTTTTCTGGATTATACATTAATACAGTACCCTAAACTGTCTTGTAACTGGTAAAATATATCCAACAAAGCTAATACAGATTGGCCATCACTAATCCGGCATCATCGGGATCTGTAGGGTGCCGGATTAGGGATTTTGCCGGATTACAGAGTGGTTAGGTTAGAATACACTTAACCCAACGGCGATATTTACGCATCGGTGATTTCACCCACTTTACGCCCTATTTTTGGCCCAGTTCATTGTTCCAAACTTACAAACTCATAGCTATTTCACTAGTATTCCTTCTATTCTGTCAACTGAGTACAAGAAACTGCCCATTCATCTATTTCAACTATCTAGTAAAGTGGTCAGAAATTGGTAATTTGGCCAATTTCACACAAATTTCAGTAGATGCCTATTTCAAAATAGGGTCCAGAATAAACAACGTAGACATTCCAAGCACTAAAATAACATTTTCTCTGTTCATTAGTCATCTCCAAGCTCCTCTTATATTACGCTTGCTTTCCATTTTGAATTTTTATTCACACAAAAAATAGATTTACTGTTATGCAGACTACTGCATTGTTGTAATAATTGTATAAATAATGTCAACCCATTCATGACTGCGTATTAGACCAGCCAGTTGGACACATATTTGTTTACTCTTGAACATCGGTAAAAATTGAACATTTCCACTACTTTGAGCTCAATTTTAAGGTACTTTTCAGAATGAAACCAATCAAAATTATATCTATTTCTGTAAAATATCTTCCATTCTATGAAATGAGACCAAAAACACGAGAATACAACCATAAAAAAACATATGAAAGTACACCGCAGTCGGGTTTACACCATAAACACGGTCAGTTTTTTTCTCATTATGCACTGCGTGCTGCAGGATTTTTTTTTTTATATAGTGCACACTTACCACACAGACCTATTCTCTCATATGTAAACCCAAATTTACCATTCACAGCTTATCTGAGTGAGCTAAGCTCATAGTGACCGACAGTGGCTTCAAAACCACCTTATCTTTTATGGACAATGTACGTATGGTGTACAGTGGACCCCCGAAAATTGGCCCTAATCCGTTCCAGGAGCTAGGCCTAAAATCGAACTGGCCGATTTTTGAACCCTTATTTCCCATAAGAAATAATGTAAATACAATTAATCCGTTCCACCCAAAAATATTCACCAAAAATTCATTTTTTTAAAGAATAAATACTATACTGTAGTTTTACATACAGAAAACAATGAGAAATAAATATAAAGCACTAATTTTAATTGATAAATGAACAGTTAAATCAGTTTTACCTTTATTGAAGACTCTTGTTGGCGTATGAGAGAGGCAGGAGAGTTTGTTTGGAGGCAAGACAAGATAGTCCTTCAATATGACAATAATATCAACCCTACAGATTATTTATCTAGCACAATTCATCTAATATGACATAATAAACAATATTAATAACATATAAACATGATATAAACTCTAGAATGAATAAAACATGTCATTACGAGTGTAAGGACTGGTGGTGTTGTTGTTGTTGCTGTTGAGTGTAAGGGCCACTGACCATAAGCCGTGGTGTTGGTCGGCTGCAGCAGAAAGCCACCACCACTATTCACACAAACAACTGTACATAATTTATAAATAAGAAATATTTACACTTTAATTTATAAATAAGAAATATTTACACTTTAATTTATAAATAAGAAATATTTACACTTTAATTTATAAATAAGAAATATTCACACTTATATAAATAAGAAATATTTACACTTACCTTGGATGAGATGTTGGCAGAGGGTGGCTCTGGTCTCAGTGTCCCTATATTCCTCAAACAAACAATGGAGGAGTTAAGTTTCGTGTCGTCATTTTTCTATCGATTAATGGCTTAACTTACTTGCTACACTGTTAATGCTACACTTTATCGCTGGTTGGTGCTATAGCCTTTATAGACGTGTGCTGCTTTAGAATCGTACATATCGTAGAATCACTGAAGAAGGCACATTCTCCCCTCTCTTCCTCCTCCACTTTGCTACAATTTCTTCAATTATATCGTGTTTGTCACTTTCTTTACCAAAGGGCTGCCACTATGAAATTTCTTTGGGCCCATGGGGGCTTATTTCAGTCACAATCAATAAACAAGCACTAAACACAATGAATTTATTGTGATAAACAAAGCTAGACTGGCTCAAGACGCCTGCTCAGTGAGGCGCGCAAGCGCGGGGCAGGAGGAGATGTCTGGGACGCGGGCCGATAATCAGGGAAACGGCCGATAATCGGGCAAAAATTGGGCCGAAAAAAGCGATCGATAATGAGCCGGCCGATTTCCGGGGGTCCACTGTATATGCTTTACACAATGAGAAGCATTTCTTTTATTCGTTGGAACCATGGTTAGGGCTAAAAGTGAGCAGGTTAAAACAATAAATGGAGAAAAAGAAATTGGAATGACTTATGCAGCAAGTAGTGCCACCAAACAGTAGCGGCAGGTTGGTGTGGCGACCCCGGAAATTTTAAATTATGCTAGCCGCTCTAAAATGTCGAAATATGCAACAAATACTGATGGAACCGAATTAGTGATGGCCAACCTGTAATATGACCTATTTTAATAGTAATATTGTACCTAAGTAAAAACAAGGCTCTCTTTTGAAGATAGTAATACAAGATCATAACATTATGGTCAAAGCTCTGTGTTTTCAAATTGCAAATAAAATTTGGAAATACATACTGTACAGAACAAATTTCAAAACTCATAAATGATAGTGCCAGAATGAGGACAAGTTACTGTATACAGTGGACCCTCGGTTAACGAATACCCCGGAAATCGTGCAATTATGTAAGTATAATTTTGTAAGTTCTTGTGGAAGTGTATTTTTGGGGGTCTGAAATAGACTAACCTACGTGAAATTTTTCCTTAAGGGAGTAAATTCGTTCGGTAATGGCACTTGAGCAGACTTCAGGAGTGAAGTTTTTACGAAACTCGGGGGTCCACTGTATATTGTCATGTTATGCTGTATTTTTCATACACATACATTTTTATGAGTTAATGTGTAAAGCAACGAACTCATTTATCGATGCCTCAGACTTACGATGGGCTCTCTGACCAGTATGCATACCTAAATAACGTATATTAGAGCTGATTTCCTCTGTTCTGTTTATTACAATACTATACAGTATGTACATTACTGTATAAACATTTAAGAATATACCAGAAATGTTATAAATGATGCAAAGGTGACATTAAAACAATATCAAAGATGGTCGACACAAACCCATTACCATTATAGTACATATGCTCCTCACTTAGCTACAAATTTGTTTACCAATGTGGTCTTAGGAACGGAAGTCCATCATTAAGTGAGGAGAAGCTGTATATGATGAGCAAGTGTGCTCAATGCCTAAACTTCTATTAAATCTATTAGAGAAATAATTACAATAGTGTACTTTAGTCTTCAAAATGTTTTTATTTTTTAGTGACAAAACTACACAGCACCCATTAAGTTTAAAATTCCAGCTATAAAACAGCTATAAAAATATTGTGCATTCTCCTACTGTAATACATGCACACATGAACAATATCTAAATAAAACTTTAATCATTATGAGTGAACATATACAGTGGCACCTTGGTTTTCGTCAATAATTTATTCCAGAATGCTGTTCGAGCGCCATTACCAAACAAATTTGTTCCCATAAGGACAAATGTAAATTAGATTAGTCCATTTCAGACCCCCAAAAATATACTTACAAAAGCACTTACAATAATACACTTAGATAATTGTTCGAGTTGGGAGCTGTACGAAAACCGAGGTACCACTGTACTTTTTTATCAAGTGATTATTATTCAATCAAGTGAGTATTATTCAATCAATTTAGGGGGATAATTCCTGCTGATCCAAAGCTTAAAAGAAAAGAATATACAAATAGTCTTGCACTAAAGTGCAAGAAAATTTTTAATAGAACTTCATATTTCCTCACCAATGACTGTTGCTTGCAGTGCTAATCTTGCACATGCAATAATCATCATCAAGATTGTAAGTGCCACCTGGATACCAAAGAGTACAGATTTTTGCCTTAAATACTGGTCAGTCACGGTGGCATACTTGCGGTACATAATCCATTGTCCTGATCCAAATAAAACTAGGAATAATGCATAAACTGCTGCAGTGACGGTATCCAAAAAGCAGTGGGATATCCCATGGTTGACCCAGATGTCAATGAATGTCACATTAGGTGGGCAGTACATCATCTTTGATTTATTTAATACCTGTACCTGGAAAGAACAAATCATTATACAGTATAATTATATATTTTGTATTAAATAACTTAGTTCTAGAGCTAGATACTGTACATATACAGTATATATCATACCATATATGTACATATACTGTATAAACTGATACATAAATGAATATCTGATACTATCAGGATTCTAGCTTAATATTAAAGGTTTTGAACTTTAGTAAAAGTTAAAATGTTTTCAGTCATATAAAATGTGATTTAAATAGTAAAGTCTATTATTCACCTAGTACAGTATCTAATGTCATTAAAATAAAAAATATTACAAAAGAAAAGATCTACTTTTAAATGTATACATAAGCCTATGGTCTGATTCAGTCCCCTGATGAACACAGAAAGATATTTATTATAATTCTGTGTTATAATACTTGATACAAATACCATACCTGAATAAACGATTAAAAAGCAAGCAATCTATATTAATACAAAATAAAAATAATGAGCCCACAGGAGCCAAAAAGCTTAAGCCCACTCACATAGCTTGGCAGGATATATTTTCACTGGACTAGTTACAACCAATTACTTTTCTTGTAATGTTACACTTATGCTAACTTCTTAACTGATGAGGGCCTTGTTAATGATGACTTAACTGTCATTCCATGCCATATGTGCATGCCCATGTCAATGGATGATGGACCTGTGGATTTTGCATGCATACTTGTGTTCTAGAAACGTCGTCGTAAGCTCCTCCCTTTTATATGTGCGGGTTGTGTGTGTACTGTTCCAGTCACGGTATTGTGCCTTTTTTGTTATTTATGTGGTGATGTTGAGTAACATTTCAACTACTGTTTGTAGCATTTATCACATGCTGCATATAAGACACTGCAGAGTCCCAACTTTAACGTCAGTGTGGTTAGGTTAAGACTGATGAAGCTAGTAAGCTCACAAATGACTTTGTGACATTGGTGGCCAAGCCACCTACATTATTTCTCTTCCTCTTTCCCTCCCTCCCTCCCTCCTCCATCTCTTATACTGTACTCACCACAGCTGAAACAATGCTCATATAAGTAAGCATAAGCACTGGTCAACAAATGGATTAAAACAGACAGTACACATTAATTAGTTAATGTATCAGTGCCCAAAGATTTCTCCTCCTATTCAAAGATATGCAGTACTATATTCTGTTTTTGCTACATTATAGTATAGGTTTACACCATATGATCCTTGTGGATTTACCACCACTCCACAATTATTATCATGCATAACAGAAGAGAAGGTGGCTACACCACTAGTGTAGTATGCAACAGCAGTTGTAATTGTGCAGGGAAGTTTGGGGACATATAAGCATATTTTTGAGAGAAAGCCCACTGTTTTGTAAATTTTATTTGCAATGTTCTGGATGTATGTGCTGAATTTTAGCTGGCTGTCTAGATGAATTCCCAAGAATTTACCCTCATCCTGCCTATCAATTGGTGTACAGTGGACCCTCGGTTTTTGTGCACCTCCAGACTCGAACAATTATGTAAGTGTATTTTCGTAAGTGCTTTTGTAAGTGTACTTTTGGGGGGTCTGAAATGACTAATCTAATTTACATTTGTTCTTATGGGAACAAATTCGTTTGGTAATGACACTCAAACAGCATTCTGGAAAGAATTTTCGACGAAAACCGAGGGTCCACTGTATTATCTTCATGTTAAAAAGAACATTCTTTCAAATTCAAATTTTTATTTCCTTGCAAGTTTACATTGAGATTATATAATTACAATAATGCATTGCAGTTTACATTGAGATTATATAATTACAATAATGAGTTGCAGTGCAGAGAGAGCCACTATCATGCCATGGCATTATGGGCACAATAAATTTAATGGCTTACAGACTACTTAATACTACTAGAGAAATTGATCATAGTTTGTTTGATTGTACATCTGTTTTTAATTATAGCAGACAGCAAGTTTACTCAAATTAACAATTTGAGGATATATTGGGACAAGTTGAAAGTATTTTGCAGGTTGTTTATATCAATAGTAAATAATTAAATTATATTATTTGGTAAAGTCAAGTATTAAGTACATACAGTGGTACCTCGGTTAACGATGGTCCCCAAACTCGCCCTTTATGTAAGTTTATTTTTTTAAATGCTTTTGTAAGTGTATTTTTGGGATCTAAAAGGACTAGTCTATTTTACATTATTCCTTATGGGGATAAATTCGTTTGGTAATGGCACTTGAACAGCATTGTGGAACGAAAAAATATCGTTAACCGAGGTACCACTGTATTGAGTTTTTAGTTTAGAGTGAGTATGTGGTTTTTGAGAAGTCTTAAATTGATGTTCAGACTGGGTTACTTTAGTATTTACTGGTAATGAATTCCAAATTTTGGGGCCCTTTATGTGCATAGTGTTTTTGCAGTGTGATATGGACACGGGGTACATCAAACAGTGATCTGTGTCTAGTATTATGGTCATGCATCCTGTTAAGGTTGGTGAGAAGTTTGAGTGGAGGGTTTATGTTTGAGTGTAGTGTTTTATAAATGTAGTAGGCACAATAATAAGCACGTATGGATGTTCTTGACGGTCAGTAGTTTTAGACTTTTGAATATTGGTGGAGTATGTTGTCTGGAGTGGGAATTTGTTATCATTCTGACTGCAGCCTTTTGTTGGGTTATTAGTGGTCTTAGGTGAATGAATGTTGTTGAACCCCATGCACAAATTCCATAGGTGAGATAAGGGTAGATGAGTGAATGATAGTGCAAGGAAAGCTGATTGTGGAACATAGTACTGTATCTTTGATAGTATGCCTACTGTTTTGGAGATTTTCTTGGAAATTTGTTGCATATGTGTCTGGAATTTGAGGCTACTGTCAAGGTGGATCCCTAGGAATTTTCCCTCTGTGAGTCTTGTGATGGGTGAACCGTTTAGCGTTATATTAAGTGGAACAATTGTAGCTCTGTTTCCAAATTGAATGAAATAGGTTTTGTCAGTATTGAGAGTTAGCTTATTAGTCATCATCCATAAGAACATAAGAACATAAGAAAGGAGGAACACTGCAGCAGGCCTGTTGGCCCATACTAGGCAGGTCCTTCACAATCCGTCCCACTAACAGAATATTTGCTCAACCCAATCTTCAATGCTACCCAAGAAATAAGCTTTGATAATTCTATTTACTCATTTGCGAGTCCCACTCAAATCCAACCCCTCTCACTCATGAATTTATCCAATCTAAATTTGAAACTACCCAAGGTCCTAGCTTCAATAACCCTACTAAGCAGACTGTAACACTCATCAACTACCCTATTTCCAAACCAATACCAATAGATATTTTCTGCAATTCAGTATTAACAGTGTTGGCTAGTATGACTGGGTTTGGATGTGAGAAGACATATGTCGTGTCATCCACAAATAATATGGGTTTGAGTAGTTGTGACGCATTGGGTAGGTCATTGATGTAAATGAGGAAGAGGAGTGGGCCAAAGACACTTCCTTGCGGGACGCCGAATGTAAATGGTTGTGTGGCTTCTGTTACTAAGGTATGACTTTAGGTAGTTGAGGGAGTGCCCTCTTATGCCATAGTGTGTTAATTTAATGTGCAGTAAATCATGGTCAACTGTATCAAAAGCTTTATGTAAATCAATGAAGATTCCCAGCGGGACTTCTTTATTCTCGAGAGCGGTGTATATTAGTTCTAGCATGTGTATAATAGCATCATTTGTGCTTTTATTAGTCCTGAATCCAAACTGACAGGGGTTGAGTATGTTGCTTCGTTTCCAAACATTACACAAAATGCCTTGTCAGTATGTACTGTTTGTTAGTTGTGGCCTAAGTAGACATTTTTAAGAGTTCTAAAATGTAAACTAATGCCCCAGTTTCAGCAAGTATCAGTCAAGAATTATAGCCAGTAAATTATGTTGAATTCAACCTAGGATAACTCAAAAGAAATTAACAGTTGTACTTCTGTTGTAAGTATATATATGTACTAGTATATATAATACAGTGGACCCCCGGATTTCGTACTGCTCCCAACTCGAACAATTATGTAAGTGTATTTTTGGGGGTTTGAAACGGCCTAATCTAATTTACATTCATCCTTATGGAAACAAATTCGTTCAGTAACGGCACTCGAACAGCCTTCTGGACAGAATTATTGACGAAATCCAGGGGTCCACTGTATGTATATAATTACGTAGTTACGGTTGTAAGTGAAGGGTGGTTCTCAGTGTTAATCACACATTATTTCATGTTTACAAGTTGCACAAGCTATCTACACCATGGAATAAAGTGATTTCTTAGGCACATTGTTATTTTGGAATACAATACCGAAAATAATACTGTGGAAAATTTAGTACAATTTTCCGAAATTATAGTGTATAATTTTTAATAATGTAAATATGTAAGTACTATAAAAATGATGCTGATTTGACCTTCGAGAAAATTCAAGTGGATAAGGTACAATCTGCGGCTGCGCCAGGTGGAGAAAAGGGGGATGCCATGTTGAATTCAATTGTGGGACCTCATTGCAATTTGTGTGAGAAATTTCAGCGTTCTCTGAGGTTTAATGGGGAGTTGGCCTCATAAATTATACTGAAATTTAAAATTATAGTCCAAGAGTATCAGGACAAGAACTTGGCAGGACAGCAAGAATTCGGTGAATGGGGGAAGATAAAGGATGCAGTCTTCATACCCCCATATAAGTAAATGTCTTTTTATATAGATAGCTAGCTGGCCAGTTTAGTATCCATGTATTAGACAAGTACTGTGGGTGATCCAGCTACTTCAAGTAATCTCCAGATGAAACAATGGTAAGTGGTGTTAATAACCATTTCTCTGGCATTATACTGTTTGAATATCTGTGTACCCCCCTCCTGCTGGACCCCAATGGAAATAAGTCACTCTGTCTGACTTTTTTGGGTTATCCTAGGTTCTCTACACATGTGCTGCTGTGTATGATAATCTATGTATGTAACTGTATTTGTGTATACCTGAATAAACTTACTTACTAAGTCAAACCCAACTGATACAGTCCACCTTAATTTCCATAATACCAGAATTATTGGTTATGTTTCTTATGTAATGCATAAATTTTAGGTCCCGGTATTGTGCGAGAATACTGTGAGGGTTGTGGGTATGGAGGGGATGCTTTCCTGCGACCTAGTGTGTCTAAAATCCCACATAACTCAGATGTGCAACAAAATGTAAGTAATGTATCTTAGCGGGCATTCTAGCAAAATTACTTGTATGAATGTAATAGTGAGGTAATAGTGCAGGTAATTTACATACTGTTTTGCCAAGAGCGGCATGTCAGAGACAATCACTGTTCAGTATTGTGGCTTGGCTAATCACTGTTTAGTATTGTGGCTTGGCTAATCACAGCAATGTAAACAAAGACACAGCAGACATAAAGACATTGGGCTGAGTAAGGTCAAGTTACTTAAGGTTATTTTAGGTTGGGATAGGTGAGGTTTGTTAGGTTTGGTTATTTCTTATCATTTTCACCACATAATACTATCTCTACTGTAAAACCCACTCATTATTGTAGAAGTTAAACTATGTTTTACTGATGAAATCTGTCAAGGAGTATAATAATAATAAAAATACATATCATCATCATAATCATATACAGTGGGCCCCCGGATTTTGTATTGCTTCCAACTCGAACAATTATGTAAGTGTATTTTTGTAAGTGCTTTTGTAAGTGTATTTTTGGGGGTCTGAAACGAACTAATCTAATTTACATTCGTCCTTATGGGAACAAATTCGTTCGGTAATGGCACTCGAACAGCCTTCTGGAAAGAATTATTGACGAAATCTGGGGGTCCACTGTATCATTATCATATACGTAATCACATATCATAATCATGTATCACAATTATGTGGTGCAAATGATAAGAAACAACCAAACCTAACAAACCTCACCTATCCCAACCTAAAATAACCTTAAGTACTTGACCTTACTCAGCCCAATGTCTATGTCTGCTGTGTCTTTGTTTACATTGTTGTGATTAGCCAAGCCACAATACTAAACAGTGATTAGCCAAGCCACAATACTGACCAGTGATTGGCTCTGACATGCCACTCTTGGCAAAACAGTATGTAAATTACCTGCACTATTACCTCACTATTACGTTCATACAAGTAATTTTGCAAAATGCCCGCTCTAGAGGACAAACAGAATGCAGATGTTATATACACAGACTTTGCAAAAGCCTTTGACAAGTGTGACCATGGTGTAATAGCACACAAAATGTGTGATAAAGGAATAACAGGAAAAGTTGGTAGATGGATCTATAATTTCCTAACAAGTAGAACACAAAGAGTAGTAGTCAACAGAGTAAAGTTTGAGGCAGCTACAGTGAAAAGCTCTGTTCCACAAGGCACAGTACTCGCTCCCATCCTGTTCCTCATCCTCATATCGGACATAGACAGGGATATAAGCCACAGTGCCGTGTCTTCCTTTGCAGATGACACCCGAATCTGCATGACAGTGTCCACCGTTGAAGACACTGCAAGACTCCAAGCAGACATCAACCAAATCTTTAAATGGGCTGCAGAAAACAATATGAAGTTCAATGATGAGAAATTTCAATTACTCAGATACTATGGAAAACATGAGGAAATTAAAATCTCATCGGAGTACAAAACAAATTCCAACCACACACTAGAGCGAAAAACTAATGTCAAAGACCTGGGAGTGATCATGTCAGAGTATCTCACCTTCCTGCAAGGACCATAACACCGTAGCAATCGCATCTGCTAGAAAAATGACAGGATGGATAATGAGAACCTTCAAAACCAGGGATGCCAAGCCCTTGTTGACACTTTTCAGGTCGCTTGTTCTATCTAGGCTGGAATATTGCTGCACACTAACTGCACCTTTCAAGGCAGGTGAAATTGCTGACCTAGAAAATGTGCAGAGAACCTTCACGGCACGCATAACTGCGATAAACCACCTCAATTACTGGGAACGCTTGAAGTTCCTAAACCTGTACTCCCTAGAACGCAGGTGGGAGAGATACATTATTATATACATACACGTGGAAAATTCTCAAGGGATTAGTACCAAACTTGCACACGAGAGTCACTCCCTACGAATGCAAAAGACTCGGCAGGCGATGTAATATCCCCCCAATGAAAAGCAGGGGTGCCACTAGCACATTGAAAGACAATACAATAAGTGTCAGGGGCCCAAGACTGTTCAACTGCCTCCCAGCATACATCAGGGGGATTATCAACAAACCCCTGGCTGTCTTCAAGCTGGCACTGGACAGGCACCTAAAGTCGGTACCTAACCAGCCAGGCTGTGGTTCGTACGTTGGACTGTGTGCGGCCAGCAGTAACAGCCTGGTTGATCAGGCTCTGATCCAACATGAGGCCTGGTCACTGACCGGGCCGCAGGGGCATTGACCCCTGGAACTCTCTCCAGGTATAATCATATAATCACATCATATCATAATCATATACTGTATCATATAATCATATCAATAATCATATATCATATCATAATCATATAATCATATACTGTATCATATAATCATATATAATCATATCAATAATCATATATCATAATCATATATCATAATCATATATCATAATCATATCATACCATATAATCTTAATCATATCATATCATATAATCATATATATAATCATATCATATAATCATATCATATCATATAATCATATCATATCATATAATCATATCATATCATATAATCATATCATATCATATAATCATATCATATCATATAATCATATCATATCAATCATAATCATATCATATCATAATTATATCATATCAAATAATCATATATCATAGCATAATCATATATCATATCATAATCATATATCATATCATAATCATATATCATATCATAATCATACCATATAATCATATATCGTAATCATTTCTATAAAATACATAATTCATCTGATACAGACCAAGTTGGCATTACATAAGATACATTATAAAGCCCCTGGATATGCAGAACATTTTGGGCAGCATAAGTTAAACTTGTCTCCCAGGATGCGAACCACCCAGGTACCTACTTACTGCTAGGTGAACAGGAACAACAGGTGTAAGGAAACACTTCAAGAACCCCACTAGAAATAAGTCACTTTGTGTGACTTTTTTGGGTTAGCCTAGGTAATCTAAACATATGGTGCTATGTATGATAATTAATGTAACTATTTATGTGTACCTGTACCTAAATATAATCTTACTTATGCCCAACGTTTCACCCGTGCCGGGGATAGATCCCGGATCCTCAGTGTGCGAGCTGAAGACGCAACCAAAGTCACGAACCCACTTAATTATAATCAATGAAATAGACAAACCATAGAGGTAATACAGCGCCAGGGAAATGAAGAAAGTAATAGGTTATTAAGTATAAATAGAGGCTGGGATGGGTAGCTGAAATTCCTTGGATTGAGTCTCGCAGCGTCATGGTGGCGGCGTCTGTTTGCTGGGGCACGAAAACTTTTCTTGGGTATTTTTTATATTTTTTTAAAGTTTATATTCCTATGTACAGATACATAAACAAGCAGTATCTTTATGTTTATTTATATCACACTTAAATGCTGTCAAATGATTACCTGCTACTATAATGAACACTCTCTCTCAGCGTAAATTTCTTCTTGTTCTTGTTGGGTTTATCAGGGCCACTGACAGCTTACGCAGTATCGAGACCGGCTTCCAGATGTACGGGGAAAAGTAATAATAATATTAATATTCTTCTTTATTTACTACAAGTACATGTACAGGATATTCAGGCCTAGCTGACATACTACTATATAGAAAGCCGCTTGTTATGTAGAGCATTTCGGGCAAATTAGGTCAGTTTTGTCCCAGGATGCGACCCACACCAGTCGACTAACACCCAGGTACCCATTTTACTGACGTGTGAACATAAACAACCGGTGTAAGGAAACACGTCCAATGTTTCCACCCCTTCGCCGGGAATCGAACCCGGACACTCACCGTGTGAAGCGAGAGCTTTTACCACCAGGCCACGGGGCACGGGGTAGTTATGTTATCCAAAGCTTACCTGGAGTTTACCTGGAGAGAATTCCAGGGGTCAACGCCCCTGCGGCCCGGTCTGTGACCAGGCCTCATGTTGGACCAGAGCCTGATCAACCAGGCTGTTACTGCTGGCCGCACGCAGTCCAACGTACGAACCACAGCCTGGCTGGTCAGGTACCGACTTTAGGTGCCTGTCCAGTGCCTGCTTGAAAACAGCCAGGGGTTTGTTGGTAATCCCCCTTATGTATGCTGGGAGGCAGTTGAACAATCTTGGGCCCCTGACACTTATTGTGTTGTCCCTCAACGTGCTCGTGGCACCCCTGATTTTCATTGGGGGATGTTACATCGCCTGCCGAGTCTTTTGCTTTCGTAGGGAGTGATTCTCGTGTGCAAGTTTGGTACTAATCCCTCGAGAATTTTCCATGTGTATATAATAATGTATCTCTCCCGCCTGCGTTCTAAAGGGTACAGGTTTAGGAACTTCAAGCGTTCCCAGTAATTGAGGGGGTTTATCGCAGTTATGCGTGCCGTGAAGGTTCTCTGCACATTTTCAAGGTCAGCAATTTCACCTGCCTTGAAAGGTGCAGTTAGTGTGCAGCAATATTCCAGCCTAGATAGAACAAGCGATTTGTAAAGTGTCAACATGGGCTTGGCATCCCTGGTTTTGAAGGTTCTCATTATCCATCCTGTCATTTTTCGAGCAGATGCAATTGCTACGGTGTTATGGTCCTTGAAGGTGAGATCCTCTGACATGATCACTCCCAGGTCTTTGACATTAGTTTTTCGCTCTATTGTGTGGTTGGAATTAGTTTTGTACTCCGATGAGATTTTAATTTCTTCACGTTTTCCGTATCTGAGTAATTGAAATTTCTCATCATTGAACTTCATATTGTTTTCTGCAGCCCATTCAAAGATTTGGTTTATGTCTGCTTGGAGTCTTGCAGTGTCTTCAACGGTGGACACTGTCATACAGATTCGGGTGTCATCTGCAAAGGAAGACACTGTGGCTTATATCCCTGTCCGGCACTGTGGCTTATATCCCTGTCTATGTCCGATATGAGGATGAGGAACAGGATGGGAGCGTACTGTGCCTTGTGGAACAGAGCTTTTCACATTAGCTACCTCAGACTTTACTCTGTTGACTACTACTCTTTGTGTTCTACTTGTTAGGAAATTATAGATCCATCTACCAACTTTTCCTGTTATTCCTTTATCACGCATTTTGTGTGCTATTACACCATGGTAACACTTGTCAAAGGCTTTTGCAAAATCTGTGTATATAATATCTGCATTCTGTTTATCTTCTAGAGCATCCAGGACCTTGTCGTAGTGGTCCAGTAGTTGGGACAGACAGGAGCGGCCTGCTCTAAACCCATGCTGTCCTGGGTTGTGCAATTGATGGGTATCATGATGGGTGGCGATCTTGCTTCTTAGAACCCTTTCAAAGATTTTTATGATATGGGACGTTAGCGCAATTGGTCTGTAGTTCTTTGCTATTGCTTTACTGCCCCCTTTGTGGAGCGGGGCTATGTCTGTTGTTTTTAGTAGCTGCGGGACGATCCCAGTGTCCATGCTCCCTCTCCATAAGATGTTAAAAGCATGTGATAGGGGCTTCTTGCAGTTCTACTGGCCTACGTTTGAATCAATTATCCTACCTATCTTCGTGTCATCAGCGAATTTGCTCATATCACTAGTAATTCCCTCATCAAGGTCATTGATATATATTATAAACAACAACGGCCCTAAGACTGATCCCCAAGACTGTTACAGATCCCCACTCTGATTTAACCCCATTTATGCACACTCTCTGCTTCCTATTGGTAAGCCATGACTCGATCCATGACATCACTTTTCCCCCAATGCCATGAGCTGCCACTTTAACAGTCTCTGGTGCGGTACTCCAAAAGCCTTACTAAAATCTAAATAAACAATATCGAATTCTTTATCGTGATCAACAGCCTCAAAAGCTTCACTAAAGAAGGTTAATAAATTAGATAGGCAGGAATGGCCCCTCGTGAATCCATGCTGAGTATCATTAATCAAATTATGGTTATCTAGATGGCTTCTAATAATATCAGCTATAATTGACTCTAGTAATTTGCCTACAATTGAGGTCAGGCTTATTGGGCTGTAATTTGACGGTAGTGACTTGTCCCCTGCTTTAAAATAGCCTGCCTCCACTACATCACTTCCTAAACTATTCCACTTCCCGACAACTCTGTGACTGAAGAAATACTTCCTAACATCTCTGTGATTCATCTGAGTCTTCAACTTCCATCTGTGTCCCATTGTTGTTGTGTCCCATCTCTGGAACATTCTGTCTCTGTCCACTTTGTCAATTCCTCTCAGTATCTTATATGTTGTTATCATGTCTCCCCTATCTCTCCTGTCCTCCAGTATCGTCAGGTCGATTTCCCTTAACCTCCCCTCGTAGGACATACCCCTTAGCTCCGGGACTAGTCTTGTTGCAAACCTTTGCACTTTCTCGAGCTTCTTCACATGCTTGGCTAGGTGTGGGTTCCAAACTGGTGCTGCATACTCCAGTATGGGCCTAACGTACACAGTGTACAGGGTCCTGAACGATTCTTTATTAAGATGTCGGAATGCTGTTCTTAGGTTTGCTAGGCGCCCATATGCTGCAGCAGTTATTTGGTTGATGTGCGCCTCAGGAGATGTGCCTGGTGTTATACTCACCCCAAGATCTTTTTTCTTGATTGAGGTTTGCAGTCTCTGGCCCCCTAGGCTGTACTCCGTCTGCGGTCTGCTTTGCCCTTCCCCAATCTTCATGACTTTTCACTTGGTGGGGTTGAACTCCAGGAGCCAGTTGCTGGACCAGGCTTGCAGCCTGTCCAGATCCCTTTGTAGTTCTGCCTGGTCTTCGTCCGATTGAATTCTTCTCATCAACTTCACATCATCTGCAAACAGGGACACTTCGGAGTCTATTCCTTCCGTCATGTCGTTCACAAATACCAGAAACAGCACTGGTCCCAGGACTGACCCCTGTGGAACAACGCTCGTCACCGGCGCCCACTCTGACACCTCGCCACGTACCATGACTCGCTGCTGTCTTCCTGACAGGTATTCCCTGATCCAATGTAGTGCCTTCCCTGTTACCCCTGCCTGGTCCTCCAGCTTCTGCACTAATCTCTTGTGTGGAACTGTGTCAAACGCCTTCTTACAATCCAAGAATATGCAATCTACCCACCCCTCTCTCTCTTGCCTTATTGCTGTCACCCTGTCGTAGAACTCCAGCAGGTTTGTGACACAGGATTTCCCGTCCCTGAAACCGTGTTGGCCGTCGTTGATAAGCTCATTCCTTTCTAGGTGCTCAACCACTCTTCTCCTGACTATCTTCTCCATGACCTTGCATACTATACATGTCAGTGACACTGGTCTGTAGTTTAGTGCTACGTTCCTGTCTCATTTTTTAAAAATTGGAACTACATTTGCTGTCTTCCAAACCTCAGGTAGTTGCCCTGTTTCGATGAATGTGTTGAATCGTTGTTAGGGGTACACATAGCTCCTCTGCTCCCTCTCCAGGACCCATGGAGAGATGTTATCTGGCCCCATCGCCTTTAGTATAAACAGCTTAGTAGCCTCTTCACTTCCTCCTCATTTGTGTGTATTGTGTCAGCACTTGATGGTGTACCCTACCTCTCCACTCCTTTCTGGAGCCCTTCTATCTCCTCTGTGAACACCTCTTTGAATCTCATGTTGAGCTCCTCCACACTTCCCGGTCGTTTCTTGTGACCTCCCCTCCTACCTTCATTCCAGCCTGATCCGCCTGGTCCTTGACTGTTTGTTCACTTCCACTGATGTGGCTGTACAGCAGCTTTGGGTCAGATTTGGCTTTCGCTGCTATGTCATTCTCGTACTGTCTTTGGGCCTCCCTTCTGAACTGTGCATATTCATTTCTGGCTCTACGACTGCTCTCCCTTATTCTCCAGGGTTCTTTGCCTTCTGTACCTCTTCCATTCCCTTACACTTAGTTTGGCTTCCCTGCACCTTTGGGTGAACCATGGGCTCATCTGTCTTTTTCGCTGCTCCTGTTACCTTAGGTATAAGCCTCTCCTCAGCTTCCTTGCAAATTGTTGTCATATATTCATCATCTACGTCTACTGACTTCCCTGCCATCTCTCTGTCCCACTGAACTCCGTTGCGGGAAGTTCCTCATGCCCACATAGTCACCTTTCTTGTAGTTTGGCTTCATTTGTGCAGCAACACCATATTCCCCCTCCACTTGTAACTCTACTATATTCCGAAACTTAAGAACCATACCAGTCACTCAGCTAAGGGGGCTTTCATGTGTGATGTCCTCAATATCTGCACTACTCAGGGTGAATCTAGGTCAGTCTCGCTGGTTCGTCATTTCCTCTCTCTGGTAGTATCCCTTATGTGTGTGTGTATATGTATGTGTGTGTGTATGTGTGTGTGTATATGTAATGTGTGTATGTGTGTGTGTGTATTAACAATTAAAATTTGCACCAAGAACTCATTTGGTTGACCGGGTGTAGACTAATTGAATTGCTCATTACTTTATAATTTGTTCATGGTGTAACAATGTATAAACGTAAGTAAATTTTCTACATGATTCATTACCTTTGTCAGCAGGTTCATTACCTTTGTAACTTGTGAGTTCATTACCTTTGTAACTTGTGAGTTCATTACCTTTGTAACTTGTGAGTTCATTACCTTTGTAACTTGTGAGTTCATTTCCTTTGTAACGTGAGTTCATTACCTTTGTAACTTGTGAATTCATTACCTTTGTAATTTGGGAGTTCATTACCTTGTAACTTGTGAGTTCATCACCTTTGTAATTTTGGAATTCATTACCTTTGTAACTTGTGAGTTCATCACCTTTGTAACTTGTGAGTTCATTACCTTTGTAACGTGAGTTCGTTACCTTTGTAACTTGTGAGTTCATTACCTTTGTAACTTGCTCAGCTATCAAAACTTTGGGGTCCAGTCCCGGGCCCTTTATGTACCTCTGTAATTTTTTGACACCGCCCACAGGATGGGTATGGGGTGCATAATAAAGATATCAAACTAACTCAAAAAGACCAAGTCACCAACTGAATATGAACATCATAGAAGAAAGATCCGGAGGATCTACAACTTACCGATGTCATAAACAATTTCCAAGACCATAATGACCAACAACAGCTATGTAACGCTGTTGTATTTAAATAAAACATCTTCCACCTACAGTCACCAAAGACATGCATGGAGCCACCCTTCAACTTTTCAAAGACCCCCTTAGCCTAAACATACGTAGTGAGAACTGAAAGATTGCAAACTGATGGCTACCAAGGGAAAAAGAGTGCTATTAAAATTCAATACCAGCTTGCAAAGAAACAACCTACTAAAAACATCCATAGCTATGAAATCTGATGTATATGTCATCGAATGTCTTACCAAAACAAGATAAAACCTCCTTTATCGATTAAGAAAATTACGCAATTTCAAAAATTCATCAGTGCTTGAGGGATGGTAAAATCGCAGTTAGAAACAGCCCACTGGAAGAGGTATTTCATCCTACAGAATATGAACTAAAAACTTTCCCGGGAGTGAGGCTGGGTTAACAGAATTAGAATAATATGTAGTAAACCCACTGTCCACGATTAGTGTTATGAATCATCCATAAATTTTGTTCCCCCAAAATTCTAATACCCTCCTACCATTAAATTTTCACTTTTGTATCCCAAATACCATTCTACCTCATAGTCTTAATTCTACCTCATAGTCTTAATTCTACCTCGTAGTCTTAATTCTACCTCGTAGTCTTAATTTGTATTTGATAACTACAAAATCCCTTATTATTATTATCATCACCATATACTTTTTTCACCTTTCAACATTGTTGCCCCAATCCAATGTATAACCCCAAGAGGTTATAAAGCTCGCAATATTTGTCAATGGTAGGGTTTAAAAAAAATAAAGGTATAAAATAATATTGAGCAATAAGTATAAAAAATAGGGCAATAATAATATTAACCTACCATTGCCAAATATTGCCGCGCTGTATAACCCCTGTGGTTTAGCGCTTATTTTGATTATAATAATAGTTGCCAAATATCCAAGCTTCCATATACAGCTACAACATCATTGCCCTATCTAATCAATAATACTTTTTAATAACCTGTGGCAAATATTCCATTTTACTTATTTTACTATCTACTGAATACATTCTTGCCCTCTTTATTTTTTATACTTTTATATAAACCTGTATTATACTTTATATCTATTGCAACTATTCTAGTGCAATTACAAGTGACAGTCTGGTGCTACTTTTATTTTATAACTATCTTAGTTAATATCTTGTTTTACTTAACTTCTTTCTAGCTTAAAAATGACAGTCTGGTGCTACTTTATTTTATAATTATCTTATTTAATATCTTGTTTTACTTAATTTCATTCTAGCTTAGTACATAACCAACACCAAACCTTATTTTATAATTGAATCATAGGTAATATCTAGTTTACCTTATTTCATTCTAGCTTAATACATTACCAACACCAAACTCATTGGTGCTACCCTACTTTGTAATTTTATTTTATAGTTTATATCAAAATTTTTTATTTTACTTTATTTCATTCAAAG
This sequence comes from Cherax destructor, assembly GCA_009830355.1. NCBI lineage: Eukaryota > Metazoa > Arthropoda > Malacostraca > Decapoda > Parastacidae > Cherax > Cherax destructor. The sequence continues at coordinate 47,660 of WNWK01015037.1, forward strand.
CAATACAAACAATACCAAACTCATTGGTGCTACCTTTTTTTTAGTAATTTTTATTTTATTAGTTTATATCTAAATTTTATTTCATTCAGCTTAATACATAGTAAATTACAATTCCATTATTTTTATATATTATATACTCTATTTGACCAATGTATTAGTTATATACTTGTCCAAACACCCCCTTTACTAGAACTCACCACACTATACATGATATAACAAAATTACTATTTAACCTAAATGATGAATGATCACGTCGACCCTGAACTAAACCTATTTAATTTAACCAATCAAAATTTTGGAACCTGCCTCTGCTACACAGCATCACAAGCCCTCACTGTCCTAAACACTACTAAAAGTATAACAGTTCTTAACCACAACGTCCGGCCCTTTAAACAAAGACTATGATGACCTTGCCCTCTGTGGAAAATATTGGTATTTTCCGAAAGTTATATTCGATAGACTTTCCAATATGAATAGATACCATTAATATGTGGCTGTTGATTCGCATTTTCTTGGATCAGAAGAATGAACCAACACACGGGTCTTGCTGAAGGACGGCCTGGGTCAACTGCGGGGGTCTGAGTCGTCGCATGGGTAGGAAACCCCGGATAGGATGGGAAAGGAGTCAAGGAATTTGGCATTTCCAACGACCAAATCACGGTTATGACCTCCTTTCACATAGGAAGTGTTGTGAATATTCCGAGTAATGTGGGACATTAAGTCCAAGAAACTGCAATAATAGGCATAACGTGGGAAATAGTGAACGGCGCCATTACGGATGTTGTGGAAAATGTGCGCGGTTGATCATGGTTCATTGTACACAATTAGTAAGGATTAACTTCTAACGGATGTAAATTAGTGGACATTAAGTCGTCGTGATATGTGAAGAAATTCGGGGAATCAATTGTGATTAGGGAATGAGTGAGATAATACAAGTCATTTCGAGTAACCACATGTAAATTCTTGTCCTGTCCCGAGACTACAGAGTTGTAAGTTTAATCGTGACAAACAATCCACCATCATCTTGCTGGGAGATTGAGTTTACCGGGAAGACAACGAGAATCGTCGGAGGAAAACAGATAAGGACTGTCTCCTCCCCACAGTAAATTCTTTGTTGTTGTAGCTGTTACATTGGACAATTGTATAGGTTCAATGATAATTCTTTCTGTGGCTATCAACGATCTCCAATGAACAACAATGACACTGGTGATTGATGTTTTTCCCAAAAGTGTACCCCTTCCTTTTCTTTCTAATCAGTCTAAAATTCCGCTCTTGCTCTGCGGGTGTGTTTTATTCCCTGGGCTGCCACTTAACGGTGATCACGATAACTTTATTTCTGTAAACATGGCAGGCGTAGGACGCAGGCTCAACACAGTCTGTATAGATATGGTAACTGGGCTTTTAACCGTCTGCGGCCACAGTTCTGCCAAACATTTCGAGATGTCTATGGATTGGAGCTGCAACTTGAAAAGGGGGGCTAAATGGCGTTAAAAGGTCTTTTTAAAATTTAATGGCTGAGGTTTTGGGG
>WNWK01015038.1:0-49183 GCA_009830355.1 Cherax destructor
TGCAGTTTTGTAGCTGTAGTGTAAGCACGCTCTGGCAAGACAGTGATGGAGTGAATGATGATGAAAGTTTTTCTTTGTCAGGACACCCTGCCTTGGTGGAAACGGCCTATGTATTAATTTAAAAGTAACGAAGTAAGTCGAGAGAGGGGGTGGATTGATTGCATTTTCTTGGATTGCACAGAAGGCCTTCGACACAGTTCTCCAAGGTTAGTGCATAAGTATACGCAGGCAACATCGAGGAGGTTCAGGCCGAAGGCCAGGCGCAGACGTGTTTATGTAAATGAGAGAAGACTCGTCAGATGATTAGGAGAATACGAGAGACGCAGACTGGACTGACAGGCTGACTCCAGCAATGCTGATAACCATGCAAAGTCATAGATGGAGCAAGAGACCGGAAGAGTAAGCTAGGCCAAGACACTCAAGAAGATGGAGAAAACGCACTTCGAGCATCAACCAAAACTGCGCAATGGCCTAACAGAAGCTTCGCCTAACTCAAACCTGACACGCGGGCCCATAGGATGCACCAGTGAACACACGCACACATAATAGAGAAAGGTAAGCAGTCGAGCTAAGGATGTCTGAGAAGAAACGCCTGTGACCTGGAACAGGAAGTAGGACAGATAACACATAAAATATGAGAATGAAAGTGGAAGAGACAGATGTTCAGAGATGGGACACAGACAAGGACATTGAAGTTGAAGACCAATGTCAAGGATGTTAGGAAGTATTTTCAGCAGAGGAGAATGGAATAGTTGGAGATGAGGGAGAGTCTCATAGCTTTAAGAGAGGAGATAAAGCCTAGAGCAGGAGAGACCAGTAGCGTCAGGAAGAGCGGCCAGAGCTAGCTGCCTCAACCACAATAGGAACAAACACACACACACACACCACAAGATTAAACCCACACACTGGCAGAAGGGAATAACAATAAGTATGAAGATGAAGGAAGAGATCAGATGCAGAAAAGCTGAAACCAGAAAGATAATAAAGAGTGAAACTAAGATTGGAGCAATGGGAAACAGAGCGACCAAGCCCGTAGCGGCAGGAGACGCCGCACAAATAGTGAACAGGTAGTCAAATTCACAAAGAGTGAGGACAGGCAAGTATAACAGGAAGGGCACTGCAATGGATCAGAGAATACCTGCAGGGCGGCAACAACGAGTCATGGTACGTGATAGGTTCAAGTGAGCCCGTGACGAGCGGGGTTCCCACAGGGGTCAGTCCTAGACCAGTGCTATTTCTGGTATAGTGAATAACATGAGGAAGGATAGACTCAAAGTGTCCCTGTTCGCAGATGATGTGAAATTAGATGAGAAGAATTAAATCAGAGAGGACAGGCAGGACTTCAAAGAGACTGGACAGGCTGCAATTGGTCCAGCAACTGGCTACTCGAATTCAACCCACAAATGCAAAGTCATAAGATCGGGGAGGGCAAAGAAAACCGCAGACAGAGTATAGCTAGGTGGCCAAGACTACAAACCTCACTCAAGGAAAAGATCTTGGGGTGAGTATAACACCAGCACGTCTCCGAAGCACACTCAACCAATAACTGCTGCAGCATATGGGAGCCTGGCAAACCTGAGAATAGCTTCGATACCTCAGAATCGTTCAAGACACTGTACACTGTGTACCTCAGGCCCATACTAGAGTATGCAGCAACAGTTTGGAACCCACACTTGGTCAAACACGTCAAGAAATTAGAGAAAGTGCAAAGGTTTGCGACAAGGTTAGTTCCATAGTAAGGGAAATGTCCTACGAAGAAAGGTTAAGGGGAGACATTATAACGACATACAAAATACTGCGTGGAATAGACAAGGTGGATAGAGACAGGATGTTCCAGAGATGGGTCACAGAAACAAGGGGTCACAATTGGAAGTTGAAGACTCAGATGAGTTAAAGGGATGTTAGGAAGTATTTCTTCAGTCATAGAGTAGTCAGGAAGTGGAATAGTCTATCAAGTGATGTAGTGGAGGCAGGAACCATACATAGCTTTAAGACGAGGTATGATAAATCTCATAGAGCATGGAAAGAGAGGACCCAGTAGCGATCAGTGAAGAGGCGGGGCCAGGAGCTGAGTCTCGACCCCTGCAACCACAATTAGGTGATTACAATTAGGTGAGTACACACACACACACACACACAGGTACGATAAAGCTCTTGGAGCAGGGAGAGAGTGGAATTAGTAGCGATCAGCGAAGAGGTGCGTCAAGGAGCTGTGAATCCACCCCTGCAACCACAAATAGGTGAATACACACTCACAAAGGCCACACCCTTCATAGGTACCACGCCCACCACGCCCATCCCTGTGCTGCTCTCATGCCTTTCATAGGGCGGAGGTCGGAGTGTAACACAGCAACCATCTGTCCACCACCTTCTAACTACTACACCAGGGTCTTGAAGGCTGTACGTCACTTATCAAGGATAGTTTAATCCTTAAAACAACAATTAAATCAAACTCTCTGTGTAAATACACTGAGATAAACTCTGTGTAGATACACTTAGATAACGGAAGATTGGATATCAGATTAGAGGGAGAGAGTATGGAGGAGGTGAATGTGTTCAGATATTTGGGAGTGGATGTGTCAGCAGATGGGTATATGAAGGATGAGGTGAATCATAGAATTAACGAGGGGAAAAAGGTGAGTGGTACACTGAGGAGTTTGTGGAGACAGAGAACTTTATCCATGAAAGCAAAGAGGGGAATGTATGAGAGTATAGTTATACCAACACTCTTGTATGGGTACTCACCTAATTGTAATCACCTAATTGTGGTTGCAGGGGTCGAGACTCAGCTCCTGGCCCCGCCTCTTCGCTGACCGCTACTGGGTCTCTGCTCTCCCTGCTCCATGAGCTTTATCATACCTTGTCTTAAAACTATGTATGGTTCCCGCCTCCACTATATCGTTCGCTAGACTATTCCACTTCCTGACTACTCTATGGCTGAAGAAATGCTTCCTAACATTCCTTTCACTCATCTGAGCCTTCAGCTTCCAGTTGTGTCCCCTTGTTTCTGTGTTCCCTCTCTTGAACATTCTGTCACTATCCACCTTGTCGATTCCCCACAGTATTTTGTATGTCGTTATCATGTCTCCTCTAACCCTTCTGTCCTCCAGTGTTGTTAGTCCTATTTCCCTCAACCTTTCTTCATAGGACAGTCCCCTGAGTTGTGGAACTAGCCTTGTATCAAACCTTTGCACTTTCTCTAGTTTCTTGACGTGCTTGGCAAGATGTGGGTTCCAGACTGGTGCTGCATACTCTAGTATGGGCCTGACGTACACGGTGTACAGTGTCTTGAACGATTCCTTGTTAAAGTAACGGAACGCTAATCTTAGGCTTGCCAGTCGCCCATATGCTGCCGCAGTTATCTGGTTGATGTGTGCCTCCGGAGACGTGCTTGGCGTTATACTCACCCCAAGGTCGTTCTCCTTTGACGACGTCTGTAGCCTTTGTCCACCTAGCCTGTACTCTGTCAGCGGTCTTCTTTGCCCTTCTCCGATCTTCATGACTTTGCATTTGGTGGGATTAAATTCGAGAAGCCAGTTGCTAGACCAGATGTCAAGCTTGTCCAGGTCTGTTTGAAGTCCTGCTTTGTTCTCTTCCGATGTGATTCTCCTCATTAGTTTCACATCATCTGCGAACAGAGACACTTCTGAGTCTATCCCGTCCGTCATGTCATTTACATATACCAAGAAAGGCACTGGTCCTAGGACTGACCCCTGCGGTACACCGCTCGTCACAGGCGCCCACTGTGATACCTCATCACGCACCATGACCCGTTGTTGCCTCCCTGTGAGGTATTCCCTGATCCATTCCAGTGCCCTTCCTGTTATCCATGCCTGTTCTTCCAACTTCTTTACTAATCTCATATGAGGAACTGTGTCGAAGGCCTTCCTGCAGTCCAGGAAAATGCAATCAACCCACCCTTCTCTCTCTTGCCTTACTTCTGTTACTTTATCATAGAAGTCCAGGAGGTTTGTTACACAGGATTTGCCTTCCCAGAATCCGTGCTGTCTGGTGTTGATTATCCTGTTCAGCTCCAGATGTTCCACCATTCTTTACCTGATACACACACAACCCGCACATATAAAAGAGAGGAGCTTACGACGACGTTTCGGCCCGACTTGGACTAGTCACGGTATTGTGCCTTTTTTGTTATTCTTTACCTGATGATTTTCTCCAAGACTTTGCACACTATACACGTAAGTGACACCGGTCTATAGTTTAGTGCCTCATTTCTGTCTCCTTTTTTAAAGATGGGGACTACGTTGGCCTTTTTCCATACCTCAGGTAGCTGCCCAGTTTTAAGGGATGTGTTGAATATTATGGTAAGTGGCACACTCAGTACCTCAGCTCCTTCCCGAAGGACACACGGGGAGATATTGTCCGGATCCATCGCCTTTGAGGTATCAAGGTCACTGAGTAACTGTTTCACCTCCTCCTCACTTGTGTGTATGCCCTTCAGTACTTGATACATCCCTTGTTAGTGATGCACCCCGTCCTGTCTACCCAGCTGCCTTCCTTCCTCCACTGTGAATACTTCCTTAAACCTTGAGTTGAGCTCCTCACATACCTCTTGATCGTTATTTGTGAGTTCCCCATCTTCACTCCTCAGCCTTATCACCTGGTCCTTCACTGTTGTCTTCCTTCTGATGTGACTGTACATCAGTTTTAGGTCAGACTTAACTTTCGATGCTATGTCATTTTCGTACTGTTTCTGGGCCTCCCTCCGTACTTGTGCATACTCGTTTCTAGCTCTTCTACTAATCTCTTTATTTACTTGGGTTCTTTGCCTTCTGTACCTTTTCCATTCTCTGACACTCTGAGTCTTTGCCTCCCTGCACCTTTGGGTAAACCAGGGGCTCTTTCTGGCCTTCCCATTTAATCTTTTTCCTCTAGGTATAAACCGTTCCTCTGCCTCCTTGCACTTTGTCGCTACATATTCCATCATTTCATTTACTGACTGTCCTTCCATTTCCCTTTCCCACTGGACCTCCTGCACGAAATTCCTCATACCCGTGTAGTTCCCTATTTTAAAGTCTGGTTTGTCTCTTTCGGTACCGTTTTCCCTCTCCACCTGTAGCTCTACAATGTACTCAAAGCTCAGCACCATATGGTCGCTGGCTCCCAGGGGGCTCTCGTGTGTTATGTCCTCAATATCTGAGCTGTTCAGGGAGAATATAAGGTCCAGCCTTGCTGGTTCGTCCTCTCCTCTCTCTCTGGTCGTGTCCCTGACATGTTGGTGCATCAGGTTTTCCATTACCAAGTCCATCATCTTGGCTCTCCAAGTTTGACATTCTAACCCACAGGGCCATGCAATCCTACAAGAATCACGCACCCAGCAAAGCTAGATGTTTTACCATGATCCGAGAATATGCGGTGGTGTGGGTGCCTGCCTCTAAGCTAATTTCTTTTTATTCCCCGTTTGGTGTGCTAACCTCCAAGAGTAGCATTTCATATAATTATAACCACGAATGAATGGTATTGAATCAATAACAACACTGCGACTAGCCGAGGATTCGAACCCACCGTATGTCCTCAGATCACAGTAAAACACCTAGCTCTGCTGGGTGCTTGATTCTTGTAGGATTGCATGGACCTGTGGGTTAGAGTGTCATGTGTGATTTTCGCTCACCATGGGTGATTCAATATATATATATATATATATATATATATATATATATATATATATATATATATATATATATATATATATATATATATATGCATAGAGATACACTCTCTGTTTACATACACTGAGAGATGCAGTCTTGGTATATATGCTCTGAGAAATTCACTCTTGGTGTATATACTAGGAATGCCAAACACATGATGACACTCTTCAGGTCTCTTGTTCTATCTAGGCTGGAATATTGCTGCACATTAACGGCACCTTTCAAGGCGGGTGAAATTGCTCACCAAGAAAATGTAGATAACCTTCATGGCACATAACTGCGATAAAACACCTCAGTTCCTGGGAACGCTTGAAGTTCCTAAACCTGTACTCCCTAGAACGCAGGCGGGAGAGATACATGATTATATACACTTGGAAAATCCTAGAGGGATTAGTACCAAACTTGCACACGAAAATCACTCCCTATGAAAGCAAAAGACTCGGCAGACGATGCAACATCCCCCCAATGAAAAGCAGGGGTGCCACTTGCACGATAAGAGACAACAAAATAAGTGTCAGGGGCCCAAGACTGTTCAACTGCCTCCCAGCATACATAAGGGGGATTACCAATAGACCTCTGGCTGTCTTCAAGCAGGCACTGGACAGGCACCTAAAGTCAGTACCTGACCAGCAAGGCTGTGGTTCGTACGTTGAACTGCGTGCGGCCAGCAGTAACAGCCTGGTTGATCTGGCTCTGATCCACCATGAGACCTGGTCACAGACCGAGCCGCGGGGGCGTTGACCCCCGGAACCCTCTCCAGGTATAGAGATACACACCTCTCAGTATACATAACCTTGACTAACTTTGTTTCCTCCACTCATATATTCATACACTGTAAGGACAAATTACAAGAACAATAATAGTAAGAGTGCACTATTATTTCTACTGTTACTACTAACAACAACAACAACAACACAACAATAGTAATAATAATAATAATAATAATAATAATAATAATAATAATAAGAAGAAGAAGAAGAAGAAGAAGAAGAAGAAGAAGAAGAAGAAGAAGAAGAAGAAGAAGAAGAAGAAGAAGAAGAAGAAGCAGAAGAAGAAATCAGGAAAGCTGTTGTTATTTCTTATAAATGTGTTGAACAATTATTCGTGTATCTAACGTAGGAATTTAATTGCCAAGGCATCCAATGTTACCAATGTATTTTCGATTCACTCCACTGGAATCATAGATTCAAGATGGTTGCCATGTTGGTTGCCAACACCCCAAACAATTTCATTAAACAGTATTAGTTATTTTAACCTTTCAGGATAATTTTTCTGAATATTGAAGAGTTTAATATTTTTTTTTTTAAGATTTGGAAGATGAATGCTTCAAACTTATCCCATGAAAGTTGTCCAATCTGGCGGTGTAGTTCAAGTGGTGAGGAAGTCGCTGACGACATCTCTGCTGCAAGTGTTCAGAGAGGTGATAGCACTGTTGTAACGGACACTTAAGATACACTTGCGACGTCGTAAACGGTATATAAATCAACATGACATTTAGAATCAAGAGAAAAAAAAACGGCTTTTCCAAACTCTCACTAAATAGAAATGCACGGGTCCTACCTACTCCCTGGCTACCTTACCAGGGGGACGCATCTTACCCCTGCGGGGTCAGACTACAGCTACGACAAGACACTTCCCTGACAGGACCATCCTAAAGCACTGTGAAAGTCATTTGATAATTATTGGTCGTTTACTGTGACTGGGCGGACTGAGTACTATGATGAAGATCTTCATGTTGCTGACTGCATATAACTGCAGTGTTAATCTCCGTAATGGTTACGGTGAAATGCTGCAACTTCGGAGTTGCAGATGATATAAAATACCGACGAGTTGATGAGTAAGACACATGTGCAACAGTTGGGTATCTTTACTGTTGAAACGTTTCGCCTACACGGTAGGCTTCTTCAGTCCAATACAGAGTAGTATAGGCTGGAGGCATCGTTGATCACTCGTTTGCGATTGTCGCAACAGATTGATAGTAATGTAAAGTTCTCGTTGTTAGAACAATAATACGAAAAGAACTTCAACTGAATTTTATTGACTTAAGACTCAGGGAGTTTGACACCAGTCAGTCCATCTATCATCATTCTATCATGCAGGAGGAGCCACATGTCTATGGTGCATCCAACAAAATAAGCAGGCTCTTGGATGTCACTACCGCCCGCCTCCGGCTGGGTTACAAGTATCTTTGGCAGGTTAAATCACCACCACCAGATGTAGACCAAACAAGATGTAAACTTTGCCAGTTGGATTATTGTCACACCCTGCGTCATTATGTACTGGAGTAAATAAAGCATTGACACGTGTGTGTGTGTGTGTGTGTGTATGTACATGTGTGTATGTGTATGTGTGTATGTATATACATGTATGCGTGTGTATGTGTATATGTATATGTGTGTGTGTGTGACCCAACAATTAAAATTTGCACCAATAACTCATTACAGTTGTGGCTGGGTGTAGACTAATAGATTGCTCATTGCTTTATAATTTGTTCATGAGTGCAACCATGTACAGACGTAAGTAAATTTACTTACATGATTCATTACCTTGTAACTAGTGAATTAATTACCATTGTACCTTGTTCAGCTATCAAAACTTTGGGGCCCAGTCTCTGGACCCTATATATACCTCTGTAATCTGCAAATACCTTTGTAACTTGTCATGATTGTGACCATCTGAGTTCATTACCTTTGTAACTTGCTCAGCCATCAAACTTTGAGGTCCAGTCCCTGGACCCATTATGTACCTCTGTAATCTTTTGACTACCGCCCACAGGATGGGTATGGGGTGCATAATAAAGATATCAAACTAAAAACTAACTCGTTGTTAGGTTGGTAGCCGCCTCAGCTCCCACACTGAGAGACAAGGGTTCGATTCCCGGCATGAGTACAAACGCTGCTCTGTTCACCTAGTGGTAAGCGGGTTCTTGGGTGTTAGTCGACTGGTGTGGGTGGCATCCTGCGGGACAATATTAAAGGACCACAATGGAAATAAGACAGACAGTCCTTGATGACGCACTGACTTTACTGGGTTATTAATCTTCCCCCGGGTTTATAACCCTAACAAAATCTTCGGCTTCTAAAGTGACAATTTAGTAAAGGTAATTCTTACAATAGTTTCTCCTCAAATATTCCTCTAAAGTTTTCTTTCTGATTTTAAGGTTTTTCATGATTTTCTTTGATTCATCTGAACAATACGGTATATAATATGTTAGACTATTATTTAGCATATTTGTATGCAGTATAGTATGATAGACTATTATTTAGTATACTCGTATGGTGTGTAGTACGTATGATAGACTAGTCAAGGCCCGTAGCCTGGTAGACAATGCTCTCGCTTCGCATGCTGAGTGTCAGTGGTTCGATCCCAACAAGGGTGAAAACACTGGGTATGTTTCCTTACACCTGCTGTCCCTTTCACCTAGCAAGCAAGTAGGTACCTGGATGTTAGTGGACTGGTGTGGGTCGCATCCTGGGGAACAAGATTGAGGACCCCAACGGAAATAAGACAGACAGTTCTCGATGACACTAACTTTCTTGGGTTATCCTGGGTGGCTAACCCTCCGGGGTTAAAAACCCAAGCAAAATCTTATCTTAGTATACTCCTATGGCATATAGTATGATAGGCTATTATTTAATATGCTCGTGTGGCATAGAGAATGATAAGATAAGATTTTATTCAGATTTTTAACCCCGGAGGGTTAGCCACCCAGGATAACCCAAGAAAGTCAGTGCGTCATCGAGGACTGTCTGTCTTATTTCCATTGGGGTCCTCAATCTTGCCCCCTAGGATGCGACACGACCAGTCGACTAACACCCAGGTACCTATTTGCTGCTAGGTGCACATGACAACAGGTGTAAGGAAACTCGTCGAAACATTTCCACCCTGCTGGGAATCTAACCCGGGCCCTCCATGTGTGAAGCGAAAGCTTTAGCCACCAGGCCACTGGGGCACCAAGACTAATAGTCATCAGAATGAATCCAGAGGCTGCTATAGTGAAAAGTTAGTATGTTTATTTAGGTACAAGTACATAAATACAGTTGGAAAATTTTGGATTTTCCTAAATTCAGCATGTGTAAAGTTGAATAATACAATAATTATGTAATAAAATATGATGCTGATTTGACCCTTTCAAGAAATTTTGAGTGAGGAGGATGTAGAACAGCTGCTGAGTGACACCGGAAGGAAGACACCATTTATAATGTGGGCACTGGTTGTTGTGGAAAATTCAGCTAATAATCTGGTCTTCATGGCCAAATTGGATTTTTTCAGCCTGAATTTGTAATAGTAACCCGTGTTAATGTACCCTGCTGAAGAATTGGGACAGGAAACTTGCGGGACCTCAAGAATTGTGTGGGTAGCAGAAGATAAGGAATATGACCATCACTTACAGGGAAGTGCGCCATTAGACCTTTCATTTAGATCTCTAACTGGCTTTATGGTCTAGGTGTCATTTAGGTGATTTGGTGTGATCCATCTACAGTAATTAAATGGTAAGTAGTAACATGAATTTCTTATGTGTACCCAGCAAGCCTAATCATATACAGTCCACAACTAATCTACCAGAGTAGCTGGTTTTAATATTGTAATTATTAATTTAATGTCAGGTCTAGCTTTTTGTGAGCGTTGTAGGGAGTGGGCATCGAGGGAGTTACAGTCCTGCGACCTACTGTGACTTAAGTCCCACTTATCTCACCCAAATTACTTACCTGTAATAATTCAGGTAATACCCTGTAAACCTCCTGCACGTAATTTGTTCACATAATAATAATTCATAAAAAGCCTTTGGTCCTAACGAACTCTGATAAGTAATCAGTAAAAATTTAATTTAATTTAATGATTTGATTGAAAGTAATGGATTGCTGGGTTCACATATAGTTAACATCTTTGGTGTTTTTGTAATGAATTATAGTTGCCACAATTAATTGGATTTGCATGCCCAGTGGGACTGGAATTGTATTTCTTATACATTTTTAATATTAATGGATTTGTGTAATTATTATATAAATTAATTGCTAAGCCAAGTAAGGCTAGGATTGTAATTGCTACAATTGTTAATTTGCTAAGCCCAGTTAGGACTAGGAATGATAATTGTCTTCTTTCTGATTATAATAATAATAATAATAATAATTAATTTGCTAAGCCAGGAAATATTTGGCTAGGATATTTGGTGCATATTATAATAATTATAATTAATTTGCTAAGCCAGGAAACATTTGGTTAGGATAGTTGGTACATATTGTAATAATTATACCAGTGTCTCATTGTATAAACCATACCACGGGTGGGGTTAGAACCTGCGGTCAAAGAGTCATAAAACTCCAAACCGACGCGCTAGCCACTGGGCCAGCTGGCTACAATAATATTCACCCAACTAGGTATATTTATACACAAATACAAGTTTTTACAGTGGTGCCTATGCTAACCTTCCTATGGTGTATAAATATACTTAGTTGGATTAATCTTATTGTAGCCAGCTGGTCCAGTGGCTAGCGCGTCGGTCTGGAGTTTTATGACTCTGACCACGAGTTCTATCCCCACCAGTGGTATGGTTTATTTGCAATCGTGTCATTATGCTTTTGTGAGTCTCATTGTATAATTTGTACAACCAGTGTTCATTAATTGAGTAATACATAAAGGAGCCATGGATGAGATTAATGTAATTAATGTGAATGGAAGGTCCATGGGAATTTAAACTATAAAGGCATCATAAAATTAAAAAAATAGGTCATGCGACCAGAGCTTATGATAAATGCTGGAGATCTGCTGGTGAATTGTGCAGATGATAATGAGAGGGAATTATTAATTAATCAATATTATGAACTGGAAGAGAAAATACTATCATGTAAAAGTGAGGTTTATTACAATCTCAGGTTCAATGTCCCGTTATCCTGAGTGTAAAAGGGAGCTTGGAGCAAAGAAACAGTAGAAAATTCTTTGAATTGTATTTCCTTCACCAAGCAATTATGAATATATATATATATATATATATATATATATAATATATATATATATATATATATATATATATATATATTTTGTATTTTCCTTCACTAAGTATATTATAAGGCTTTGTACAAGTATGTACACTATATACAGAGAGTAGTATTAGTGCATGCCACGGTAGTCAAGGCAAAACAGCAGCCAATAGACTGAGACGACCGTACAACAACCAGCTTAATGCAGGAATGACAATGACAAATATGCGAGTGGTATCCACGTCACCTTTGCCATTGCCAGACCCGCATTATCATTGGCTGAACCAAGTTGTTGATTTGGTGATGGGGCCCCATCACCAAACCCTTAACGATGGTTCGCTGGTTGGAGGGGAGCCTTTGTGGGTGTGTTTAACATGCTCGGAATAAAGGGTACGTACTCTTTGCATGCAACAAGGTTTTAAATAAATTAACAGGTGTAAATACTGCAGTTGACCAGTTTATTAATGTAAATTCCAGATCTTTGCCCAAACTCCCAGAGTTAAGTCTACCAACATTTAATCCAGGAGACAACTGGGAGGAATTCTGATAATTATTTAAGCCTCCTGTACATGTGAGGAATGACCTAGCAGATGTCACAAAATTATTTTCTCAAAGGGCAGGTCAGAAGCGATGCTTAAGCCCTGATTCAAGGATTTCAAAATATTAATTACCTGGAGGCAGTTGACTTGTTAGAAATGACCTATGGTAATAGGGAGCAAAGTAGGTTAGACCTAGTAAATATTGTATTAATTTAAGAACTCCAGAACACAATTACCACAATTTGCAACAATTTAGGGTCAAATTAGAAAGCACTCTTAAGTCCTTGATTAATAGGTTTGATTTGGGTGAATCAGACTGGATATTAAGTGTTGTCTTACAAAATAAATTGAACTGCAAGACTATAGAGTGACTGTCTAATAAATACCACAAAAGTTATTTTTCTCTGAAGGAAATAAGATTATGTCTAAAAGAATTAATTGGTCAATTACAGACCAGCCAACTAAATAATTCTAAGAATGTAACAAATGATGACTATGATGTATCTGTCAGGTCTCACAAATGGAAAAAAATGTCTTAATGTTAATAATCATAATTCATCCCATAAAAAGGATTACATAGGCCCATATCAAGTGGCAGGAACCAAAAATAATTGTTTTCCATATCAAATTAAGAGAAATAAGTACCTTAATAAGAGTGGTCTAGCTAATAATGGGGAAGAGTGGTAGGGAGTGGGCATCGAGGGAGTTACAGTCCTCTGACCTACTGTGACTTAAGTCCCACTTATCTCACCCACGTAATTTCCTCACATAATAATTCACAATAACTTAGGATAACAAAAAAAAAAACAGACAAAGTGAGTTTCCAAGCTGATATAAACCAAGTCTTCCAGTGAGCTTCTGACTAAAATATTATGTTCAATGAGGACAAATTTGAAATAATACGATGCAGAAGAATGAAGGAAGTAAAAAACAGATCGTAGTTCAAGTCAAAATCAAACTACTGAGCAGAAAGTTAAGTCAGGTGTGAGAGACCTGGTATTACACAGGTGCAGATATGGCCTGCACACCTTGCCTGGTATTACACAGGTGCAGATATGGCCTGCCCCTTGTTGCAACGAGCAAAAGGACCGGAGAAAATAATATATTTCCTTCGCCAAAAATAATCTGGAATTTACAACATATATAGCCTGTGTACAGTATTTACAGGTAAGCACGATGAGGCAAATGCAAGCATAAGACACAGTAAACTGTGATGACCAGCAGGGAAGGCAAGTCTGCCAAAGCTGCTTCACTAGTGTACCACATCACTTCACAGTTTTGGTGAGCTTCCTTGTGATTGGCTGGTTGAACCAAGGTACAGTATAACGAGGGTCCACAGGTCGGGAGGTATTACAAT
Organism: Cherax destructor; assembly: GCA_009830355.1. Classification (NCBI taxonomy): domain Eukaryota; kingdom Metazoa; phylum Arthropoda; class Malacostraca; order Decapoda; family Parastacidae; genus Cherax; species Cherax destructor. Next base: position 13,544 of record WNWK01015038.1, read on the forward strand.
ATTAGTTAAGAGAGCTATGGCAAACCCGATTACTCTGCCTGTTAGTCTACAGGATACTGCTCTCATAACCAACATTGCAATACTGCTCATAACCAACATTGCAATACTGCTCATAACCAACATTGCAATACTGCTCTCATAACCAATATTGCAATAGTGCTCTCATAACCAATATTGCAATACTGCTATTAACCAACATTGCAATACTGCTCTCATAACCAACATTGCAATACTGTAACAATATAATCAAGGTTTTTGTCCGGGGTATATAAAAACACTCACATTAAATTTGTAAAGATATATATTTTCTTCTAGTAAAATTCTATATAAATAGTACAATCTTTGTACAACAGCACATAAAATAGAGGTATGATCTTGGGTACAATAAGCGTAACATATTTTGTACTAAAAGGATAACAAAATACATTGTTAAATCTCACGACTATTACACACGACACCAGTGTCACAAGACACAACATCTTACCAGTGTCACAAGACACAACATCTTACCAGTGTCACAAGACACAACATCTTACAGTGTCACAAGACACAACATCTTACCAGTGTCACAAGACACAACATCTTACCAGTGTCACAAGACACAACATCTTACCAGTGTCACAAGACACAACATCTTACCAGTGTCACAAGACAAAACATCTTACCAGTGTCACAAGACAAAACATCTTACCAGTGTCACAAGACAAAACATCTTACCAGTGTCACAAGACAAAACATCTTACCAGTGTCACAAGACAAAACATCTTACCAGTGTCACAAGACAAAACATCTTACCAGTGTCACAAGACAAAACATCTTACCAGTGTCACAAGACAAAACATCTTACCAGTGTCACAAGACAAAACATCTTACCAGTGTCACAAGACAAAACATCTTACCAGTGTCACAAGACAAAACATCTTACCAGTGTCACAAGACAAAACATCTTACCAGTGTCACAAGACAAAACATCTTACCAGTGTCACAAGACAAAACATCTTACCAGTGTCACAAGACAAAACATCTTACCAGTGTCACAAGACAAAACATCTTACCAGTGTCACAAGACACAACATCTTACCAGTGTCACAAGACACAACATCTTACCAGTGTCACAAGACACAACATCTTACCAGTGTCACAAGACACAACATCTTACCAGTGTCACAGGACAACATCTTACCAGTGTCACAGGACAACATCTTACCAGTGTCAACCCACGTAGTCATGACCCTACCGACAACGTGTCATATGACAGTACCTTTCTTATCGTCATGACACGCCTACTTCTCCGTGTCTGAATAGACACCCTTGCCTCTGTGTTACGACACCTTCTCACAGTGTCACACGACACTATTTTCTGTGTCACATGACACGCCCCCGTGTCACACGACACTCCTTCTCTATCGTGTCACACGACACCCTTTTCTCTTTGTCATAACACGCCTTCTCATAAGACACCCTTTTTCTCTGTGTCATGAACGCCTTCTCTGTCAATTACCCTTTGAACAGTGTCACACGACCAAGTGACTCTCACACAGCGTGTAAACTTGTCATGCTGCCACCAAGGCTGCCAGAAACTGAGTCTGGCAAGCTGGGATGCAAGGCAATCACTGATGCCATCCACAGCTCAGTGAAGTAGCCACGTTCCTCAGTCAAGTCTTGCCAGGTTCTCCGCCCTGACATTAACTGTGGTGACGTCACACCGGGCGCTGCCGCCCGTGCAGTACCCAAGTGGCCCGTCAACCACTCAACCCAATTATCTTGTTCAGTGTTTGCAACAGGAGGCATGCCTATATTGGTGTGTGACATATGCCAAATAAAATGTAACATTCTCTTAGCATGCCACACCTGAGAGTGATAATGTCAGAAGATCTCACGTTGAAGGAGCACAACAATGCTATTATTGCAGCTGCTAGAAAAATGATAGGTTGGATAACTGGAAATTTCAAGCCAATGAGAACACTCTTCAGGTCTTTCATTCTCTCTGGGCTGGAATATTGTTGAGTACTGACAGCTCCCTTTCGAGACAAGCAAACTTGCTAATCTGGAAAAGATACTGAGAACCTTCACAGCTCATATCAACAGTTAAGCACCTAAATTACTGGGAATACTAAAAGTCCTAAAAACTGTACTCCATAGAATGTAGGCGATAAAGGTATATCATAATCTACTCCAGGAATATACTGGAGAGACTGATCCCAAATTTCCACACCAAAATTACTACTAATGAACACAAGAGGCTTGGCAAGTGGTGCAGGATACCTCCAACAAAAAGCGTAAAGGAACCACGACTCATCAACACCCTTCGTGCATAAGGGGGGATTACCAACAATTCCCTAACTGTCTTTAAGAAGGCGCTCGACAGATTCCCCAGAACACTTTCTGATCAGGTTGTGGTGTATACACTGAACTAACAGCTTGATTGATCCTGCCAGCAACCAAGAGGCCTGGTCAGGGACCGGGCCGCGGGGGCGATGACCTCCGGTTATGCTTCAACTTTATATATCCTGAATCATCATTATTTTCATTTTTCTCCTCAATTCTGGACATAAATTCTGGATATAAATTCTGGATATAAATGCGTTGGAAAGCACATAGAGAAGTTGATCCCATGTATCAGAAATCTTTGCTACCAGGACAGACTGAGGCACTGAATCTGCACTCTCTGGAAAGATGTGGAATTAGGAAAGATATAAACCAAGTCTTCCAGTGAGCTACTGACTACAATATTATGTTCAATGAGGATAAATTTCAATTAATACGATACAGAAGAATGAAAACCTGGTGAATAAAGCTTTCGCTTCACACGGCGAGGGTCTGGGTTCGATTCCCAGCGAGGGCAGAAACATTGGGCGTGTTTCTTTACACCGGTTGTCTATGTTCACCCCTCAGTAAAATGGGTACCTGGGTGTTAGTCGACTGGTGTGGGTCGCATCCTGGGGACAAAACTGACCTAATTTGCCCGAAATGCTCTGCATAACAAGCGGCTTTCTATATAGTAGTATGTCATTGATGTCAGCTAGGCCTGTATACCTTGTACATGTACTTGTAGTAAATAAAGATATTGTTATATTATTATTATTATTATTATTATTATTATTATTATTATTATTATTATTATTATATAAATGAAGTGTAAAAGTGGAAAAAATTAGATTTAGAATAGGTAAGTAAGTAAGTAAGCTTATCGGGAGATCGACACCATGCCTAGCCCTTCTAGGGCAGGGTAGGTGCCTGAGCCAGAGCTTGCTTTCACCTGCGGCTCACAAATTCCCTTTAGCTCCCCCGGGGCAGGGAAGATGGCAGACCAAAGATGGGCCTAGCTTCTCCCTACGAGCCCCGTGAGGGCGGGGAATGTGGCTAGGCCTGGGGACCGTTGGTCCCACAGATGAGGAGGTCCCAAGTACCTCCTCATCATGGCAGACATTAGTCTGAGATACTCCCGAGAAAGGGAGCCAAGGCCGGGCCACCACTTGGACAAGGCCCGGGCCGGGAGAGTCGCGGCGAATCAACAAGAAGAAGAAGCTTATCGGGAGCCGATGCCGGGTCGCCAAATTGGAAGAGACCTGGGCCGGGATCCATACCGGCAGATCATATAGAATAGAATAGTAAGCTTATCAGCCTCAGCCAGATTATGATATGGGATACCAGTGCGGCCAGACGCCCACTTCCTGACCCTGGGGATTCCCGGAGCCGCCGCTGGTATGACAGGGCGACTCACCAGGGAGCTGCGGGTGGCTGTCCACCGCCTGCGCTTAGGGTATCCCACCGCTGCTCGGATCATTGAACGGGCAAGAGAGGAGCTCTGTGCCCACTGTGCCCGGATGGTTTCGACACCCCTGGTGCACTACCTGTTGGCCTGCCCAGCTACATTGTCCCTTCGCCACAGACACTTCCCGATGACCCCGGTGGGGCGGGCTCGGGAAGATGAGGCCGCACATCTGGTCTACTTGGCTGTCAAAGATTTGGACTTTGGAGACCTTACTCCCAGTCATTGCACGTCACATCCCCCCCCGCTGACGTTGCTGTGAAGGCCTGCTGAGGGCCTCCGTTGCACACTGCACCAACCACCATTGGAGCGAAGACCTTTTGGGACGTCGTTTGTCCGTAGATTCGGAGAGGACCCCTCTTCCCACCAAAGGAATACCACACATGTACCTTTAACGTCGATACATGACACTTCCCTACCGGGGAGCCGATGCCGGGTCGCCAAACTGGAAGAGACCCAGGCCGGGATCCATACCGGCAAATCACATAGAATAGAATAGAATAGTAAGCTTATTCAGGTATACACAAATACAGCTACATAGATTATCATACATAGCAGCATATGTGTAGAGAACCTCGGATAACCCAGAAAATTAGGTCAGTTTTGTCCCAGGATGCGACCCACACTAGTCGACTAACTCCCAGGTATTCATTTTACTGATGGGTGAACATAGATGTAAGGAAACACTTCCAATGTTTTCACCCCTTCGCCAGGAATCGAACCCGGACACTCACCGTGTGAAGCGAGAGCTTTTGCCACCAGGCCACAGAGCACCGTGATTGCTTTGGTTCCCAGCCTTGACAAAATTGGCAGCAAGATATTCTGGACACTGTTTGTGAGCAATTTTATAAACTTGATTTAACTTCAGTTGTTTTACTCTGTCTTCAACATTCAGCATATCCAATTGTTGTAATTCATCCTGGCCTATATGTTCTTTTGGACTAAGCAAATTTCCTAAATTTGCTTGTAACAGATAAGTGAAATGTAGATATAAATCCAAATGTACAATTGTTAACCCTTTTGGGGCCTAGTGCCTAGGCCTTTTGTGTATCCATATGCTATTGCGCTACCGTCCACAGGATGGATATGGGATGCACAATAAACTAGCCACTTCGGTGGCAAAATCTAATCTAATCTTGGACCCAGGTCCACCATGAATCTTACAATTTTGTTCTGGGTGATTTATAGTCTATCTTTCAGGTTTTTTTGTCCAGTCAGAGTACCATGAAGAGCAAGCGTAGTCCATATGACATTGTATAAGGGCTAGACATAGGGTCCTGCGAGCCTCAGTAGGTAGACACTGTGCTTGTCTGTAGAGGAACTTCAGTCTGGCATTCGCTTTCTTTGCTACACTGTTACCTATCAGTTCTCCTGACATGCATGGGTCAAAGGGGATTCCCAGATATGTTACTGAGGAAACCGAAGTGATGGGTTCCCCATTACATCGGACATTAAAATAATTTATCCTTCTCAGTTTATGTTTAGTGCCAAAGAGTATGGCTTCCGTTTTCCCGAGGTGTAACGATAGTTTGTTGTCTACTAATCATTTGCTGCTGGACTCCAGTACTGGTGTTATTACATTAGCTATATCTTGTGGGTTTTTACCTGACACTAACAGAGCACTGTCATCCGCATACAGTAAGAGTTTGCACTTGACATTGATGTGCATGTCATTTACATAACACAGGAATAATAAGGGACCCAGAATACTACCTTTGGGAACTCCACATGCTATCAGCAGGGGTTCTGATTCTGTTTTGTTGATTTTGACAATTTGTTTCTTATTGCTAAGATAGGACTTAAACAAGTCTATGGAACCTATGCCGATAGCTTGAAGTTTCTCACATAATATATTGCGGTTGACAGTATCGAAGGCTTTTTGCAAGTCTAAAGTTACCATTCCTATGAGGTTCCCTATCGACATTTCGCTTCTCATATAATCCATCAGATTAATTAGGAAGGTGTCGGCTGAGTAAGAACTCCTAAAGCCTGATTGGTAACTATGAAGAATGTTGTTGTCTCTGCCAATTTTGGAAGAAGTGATCTCGCGTTGACTTGGATAAAGTGAAGGTCTGTTTTCATAAAAGAATCATAATCATCAAAATATGGCAAGGCGTCATTTGTTTTAAAATTAGGTAAATCAATGACATCATTGCTGAAGGGTAAGTGTGACAAAGTGCATTTGTTACAAACAAAATGAAATCTGGCACCATTACCATAATCGAATACACATCCAATATGTACCCATCCCTTACACATTTTACATAAGGTATATTTACTGTTCTTTCGTACCTTAGTACAGTGTATACATATGTCTGGTGGTGTCTGAGGTAATAAGAATGGTTCTATTGTCTCACACTGACCTATCTGTGCATTACATATAGAGTTAAGGTTATCATTCCTGGATACTAGACCGACCCAGGAAAGGAAATACGAACTGACTAGTTTGTTAAATTTTCTCTGCAATGGCCGAGCCATACAGAAGGAGAGTAAATACAGTGTGTATTGAGGTGCTCGCTGGAGCCATTTACCTTTCAAATGCAAACGATCTCTTACCTGCCATTCTACGTGATAAATATGGATTTGCCACTTCAGATATTTATGGAATATCATTTAATGGAGCAACAAGAGTGTTTGTGAAGTTCTCGTCGAGTGGTGTCTACGAAAGAGCTGTTGACGATTATCAAGACAAGAGGATGGTTGTGAGGGAAGGATTGGAGGTGCGGTTGAGGGACGTATCGGCGACATACAAGTGGATAAGGATTCGAAATATTCCATTTGAGGCTTATGAAGAAGATGTGAGGGATGTTTTCAAAGCCTATGGAGTGATTCATGCGGCAAATGTCGGAAGGTGGGAACAGGGTGCCTACACAGGATTGCCAGAGGGATCATACAGTCTGAAGATGTCCTTGAGGATGCCTATACCATCATATGTATTGATGCCCCTCTTTCGTACACAAGTATATGTGACATATGCAGGGCAAGGGAGGACATGCCGGCTATGTGGACAGGCGGGGCATTTGGCGGTGGCTTGTGAAAGACAAGGACAGTTACCCCAGCAACGACGTGGAGAGGAGGTGAGGGGGATTGGTGTGGATAGCCTTTTCAGTGACATGGAGAGGAATGTGTCTTCTCCAGGGCGTAAGGATGGAGGAGCACGTCGATGGATCGATGAGATGGAGCAAGCGGAGGAGTTGGTGACATTACCTCCTGAGACATCTCCAGAGGAGGTGAAGGATTCTACAGTCGCCGTCGGACAGGAGGATGGCAATTATTTGGTTGAATTGACAGATCCTATGTTGGAGGATCTAAGGAACTTGATTGATAGTCCACCTTCCGTTGGCGAGGAGTATGAGCTGCAGAATAACCCAGAAGTAATGGCAAGTCTGGGTGAAGAGCTGAGTGATGACGTGAGTAAGAGTGGTTGTGGTGAGAGTGGTAATGAGGTGAGAGTGTGTGTGGTTGAGGCGGAAGTTCATAAGGAGGACAATGTAGTCAGTGCAGTGTCTGAAGAGATCATGGAGGTGGCAGGAGAATCTCGTAAGAGATCTAGTGGTTCGGTGAAAGATGATGTGTTGATGCCGGCTCAGAAGACAGGGAAGAAGGTGTTAGCAGAAAGGGATAGGGATGAGAGGGGAGGAGTAAAGGAGAAGCGTGTAGACAAGGTGGGAGGAGGGCCCAGGGGGGTGGGTTCTTCGTCAATGCAGGTGGAGCACAAGTAACGAAGCATCGGGGGAAACCACCTTTAAAGAATTTAAGTGTTTAAGTATGAATGTTAATGGCCTCCGCGCGGAGGTCAAGAGGTTGTGGGATGAGAGTATTTTGCGGAGAGAGGGTATTGATGCTTGTTTCCTCCAAGAACACAATTATAGGTGTGGTAGGGAATTGAGGTTAAAGGGATTTAATTTACATACAGGAAGTTTGGAACTTTTCAAGGGAGGGGCTTTGGTAGGTATTAGGGAATCCTGCCCTTTTCATTTGAGGTCGTGGGAGGAGGTAGGAGGGGGGCGGATTGTAAGGGTAGATGGGGTTTGGGGTGACATCTCAGTTTGTTTTCTGGGTGTGTATATGCCAGCGGTTAATGTGCCTAGTACCAAGGGGAATTTCGTGAGGGATTATTTAGTTTATGCATTAAGGGGTCTTCCTGCGGTAACGGTGATAGCGGGAGACTGGAATTGTGTTATTAGGAGGAATGACGTAGAACCGAGAGGAGAGCAGGTTGTGTGCTAGCAGTGTTGAGGGACTTATTAGGGGCTGTTGGGGTTCGGGATGTAGTAGATGGTAGACAGGTTATGGTAGAACATACGTTTATTAGGAAAGGATATGCAGCACGGTTGGATAGAGGTGCGTAATATAGATGTGGGGTTTTCAGATCATAAGGGTGTGGTGGCTGTGTTGGGGTGGGTGGGTGCTGTTAAATATTATTCGGACTTGTGGAGGTTGAATGTTAGTTTGCTGAAACGAGAGGGAGATCGTGAGGGTTTCGAGGCTTGGTGGGAGGGGTTCTGGGGTGGGGGTAGGGGCATTTGTAACATTGGGAAGTGGTGAAATTTGATGGCAAAGTAGGCGGTGAGAGGTTATTATAGGCATGAGGGGGTTGAGGAGGCTAGGTATAGGTATGGGTTACAGGGATATTTGGAAGGGAGGTTAAGGGATTGTTATAGTGGTGGAGGAGGAGGGTGTCATCAACAGGAAATACCGTATCTTAAGGGTAGACTAAAGGATATTCAGAATGAAGTTTTTAGGGCGATAAGGGTTCGTAGTCAATTAGAAGAGGTGTTATGGGGTGATAGGCCATCGGGTACTGTTTTGAGGAGATTTAGGACACGTAGAACAGGCATGACAATAACGGCGTTGAAGGTAGAGGAGGAGATTGGGGGTTATCATAAAGGTCAGGTGTTAAGAACTACGGATGGGATGTGTGCTCATGCAAGGTATTGGTTTCAGAATAAGTTCATGGGTAGAGTGAGGGATGAGGTTTGTAGGGGGATTGTGCTAGAGAGCATTCAGGAGAGGTTAGGGGAGGAGGATAGGAAGGGGTTAGGTGGAAGAATAACGATTGAAGAGGTATGGCAAGCGGTGCAAGGGTTACGCATGGGGAAGGCACCTGGGGTGGATGGGTTACCTGGGAATTTCTACGTATGTCATTGGGATGTTTTGAAGAATGTTTCAGTAAAGGTGCTGAATCAAATGAAGGATAGAGGTACGATGGATGAGGTGCAGAGGACTGGGGTGGTGGTGTTAGTACCAAAAGGCAAGGACAGTGATGTTTTGAGAGGGTATAGGGCAATAACTTTGTTATGCTCTGATTACAAGATTTTTGCCAAGATATTAACGAATAGGATGAAAACTGTGTTGGAGAAGGTTTTAGAGGAAGGTCAGTTTGGTATACCAGGACGTAGCATTAGGACGGGGCATAGGAGAATTAAGACTTTCGTGGAAATGAAGGAAGGGGGAGGGGTTCTGGGGTTAGATTGGGAAACGGCGTACGATAGTGTAGACAGGGAGATGTTATATGAGATCTTAGGGAGGCAGGGGTTTGGCGGGGAAATTGTTAGGTGGGTAAGAACCTTGTATGATGGTGCCTTGGCGAGGGTCTAGGTTAATGGCAGGTTAGGGGTTCAGGTGAGGTTTGAGAGGGGTCTGAGGCAGGGTTGTCCCCTATCTCAGATCCTTTTTGGGTGTCTGCAGGACCCCTTTTATAGGTTGGTTCGTGAGGGGGTAAGAGATGGGGATGAAAAGTGGGGTTGTGTAACGGGCATAGTAGGTTATGTTGATGACACTACAATTATGGTGGGGAGTAGTGAGGGTTTAGGAAATGTTAATAAGATTATTGAGGTGTTTGGAGGGGCTACTGGGATGGGCATCAATAGAGCGAAATCTAGGTTGTTGGAGGTAGGTTCGTTGGTGGGTGGGCCGTTGGGGAGTAGGGGTGGGTGGATGTGTGTTGATAGCTTAAAAATATGTGGGGTCATTTTTAGTCATAGTAGTCTGTTGGCATGGGAATTATATTCGGAGTTAGTGGTGAACAAAGTGCTAGGTAGGTTAGGTGGTTTCAGTCCTGGAGAGGTAACGTTGTTACAAAGAGCAGTGGTAGTAAATGCTCTAATTTATAGTAAACTGTGGTTTGTGGCGACTGTTTATCCTCTACGTGAGTGTGACATAAGAAGGTTGACGGTAAGGGTTTATAGATACATTTGGAGCTATGGGAGGCACTGGTTGGCGCGAGAAGTAGTGACAGCGGGGGTGGCCGTGGGGGTATGGGGTTGATACCATTGGGGAGAAGGCTTCAAAGTATATATGTAAAACAGGAATTTATAGCAGGGGGATGGGGGCAGGCGAGTGGGGAGGGTAATGAGTGATGTTCGTAGGTGGTGGAAGGGTAGAGATTTATTGCATTGTGAGGATATTTTGAGATATCTTTCAGTTGTCAGGGTGCCAGGTAGGGTGAAGGTGAGTAAGTTGGATAGGGTAGGGGGGGAGAAAGAGATAGTGCAGGGATCAGGGATTTATCCAATGTATAATTGGAAATTGGTGTGGTATTGGATGAAGAGGCTGCGTATACCACCTATTGTACGGGAAACAGGGTATAGGTTTTTATTAGGCATTTTGGCATCAAGAGCACAATTGTGGAGAATGGGCATAATAAGGGAGGGGTTGTGCCTGAAATGCGGTGGGCTTGAAACTGCGTATCACGTTATTTACTTTTGTGAGGAGTTGGGGGTGTGAGGGAATGGTTTAGTGGGGTTTTGAAAAGGGTAGGGGCGGGGGGTTTGTCAACCCTTAGGGCGTTAAGTATGGATGTTGAGGCGTGTCCTGAGGATGTAAGAAGGGCAGTGGCATATTTAGTGGTGGAGTACATTTACATCTCGTGGTGCATGAGAGAGGAGCAGGGTGCTGTCCGTATTAGAGCTATGGCGGCAGGATTCTATAGGACGAGATGTCGTAATCAAGAGGTGTATGCAGGAAGGTGGTGTAAGGCGTTTTCCTTGGGTTATTGGAACCTCACTGTTGCGTTATTGTTGGGGAGGGGGTGAGGGACTAACATGAGAGTGTGTGTGAGGTATGGTTTTATTAGGGTAGCAGGGGTGTAAGGGGAAATGAGGATGGTTTGTTGTTGATGCTTCAGGTTTCGGGTGCTCTGCTTTCAATAATAATAATAATAAAAAAAATTATGTGTTTGTTAATCAGTAGTTAGTGAGGTTGGCGCAAAAGGGTAGTTGGGGGAAGGGGGTGTTGGGAGCATAAGGGGAAGCTTGCCTGTTTTCTTTCTGTCGGCATCATCATAATCTCTTAGGGGTTTGTGAGTCAAAGCAAACCTTTGTTGACTATATTAAAGAAAAAAAATATATATATATATATATTGGAAGATATCTATTAGAGATGCCGCCTGTGTGAGTGAGATCCGTGTGTTGGTGTATAGACATTGTGTCACGTACGGCAGGTGTTTGGATATATGTTGGGTGCGTGTGTGTGGGTGGAGAAAATATAATTTTCCTTTGTGTTAACTTTTTCAGCTACCACCGGGGTAATTTTTGTGTTTTGTCTGTGTCATACACAGGGAATGTCATATGGTTCAAGGCTGACATGGTAGTGGTAAACCTTGAAATGTATGGGTATGGGGAGGTTTTATTTAATGTGCACCAGGTTCTAGGAGCACTGTTGTGGTATACAGCAGTAGGTTAGGTAAGGCTCCAGACTTTTGAAGAGTTAGCTTTTAGATCTTATGTGATCGTTGAATGTAATATAGTGGTGTCTTACATTGTAATGGCAGTTAATTTTGATTAATATTAGTAATGTGTGTGTAGGGTGTTGGGATTTTGTTCGAGGTTTTGTCAGGTCAAAGAAAAAATTTGTTTTTTATATAATATAGATGAAGTTTTAGAGTTGTATTGAGATATGTTTTTAAAGGGGGGGGGGAGTTAGGATAGTACACAATTTCAAGTTTAATAAGATGTTGTTTGTGACTTGTATTATGACTTTTACGTCTGAATCGAAAGGGTATTTCCTTAAAATTGAGAAAAAAAGGAATGGAAGGGGGGTTTACAAGTGTACATGGTAGAGCTGTAATGGTTTCATGTTATTTGGTGTATTACAGTGATACCAGGTCTTCGGACTGATTGGGTAAGACTTTTGCAGAGACAGTTTTGTTCCTGTGTGTTTATGGAATGTAATATGATGTTTAATTTTTATTATGGCAGTTGTGGTGTTTAATTTTTGTACCATGTGTGAGCAGGGAGATGGGTATTGAGGTGTAGTTAGGTAAAGGCAGTTTTTGTTTTGTGTAGAGTTTTGCTGCAGTTTGTAGTTGTATTCTGATATTTTCCAGTAAAGATAAGACAACCTAGTATCAAGGTTAATAAGAAGGAGATTGATTATATTTGTGTTTCATTTACTGGTAAGGTGTGGAGCTTATGTATATGTTTCAATATGCGATTTTGTCATGACATTTATTGTATGAGTGGATGAGTGGAACAAACTCCCGAGTACCGTCATAGAAGCAAGAACCTTCCGTAGCTTTAAAAATAGGATCAGTAAGTTTTTTTATATTTTAAGACCATAGATATACACAACCGAACAACTGCTCGATACATATAATAGTATTTACACAGTACACAATAAATAACAAGGAAGAACTTTCCATACATCCTGCTGGAGTGTACAGACAGTGCCTACCATACATCCTGCTGGAGTGTACAGACAGTGCCTAACATACATCCTGCTGGAGTGTACAGACAGTGCCTACCATACATCCTGCTGGAGTGTACAGACAGTGCCTACCATACATCCTGCTGGAGTGTACAGACAGTGCCTACCATATATCTAAGAATCCCTCATAACCACATTATATGGTCTGCTTAATAAAATATCACAAGAATTCACCAGCTAGACACTGACAAAATAAGTATTTCCCCCGGCAAACCCCTTAAGTTTTATGTAATCCCATAAATCTTTAACTCATACATTACAGTATAAACATTTGAAATTCCACCATATTTATTACTTCCCTTATCCCGTGTACCCTGCAATGAATTCCAACACTTGACACAATACAGAATAATTACAAACATGAATACAGCCTTTTCCAAATGAGAACCTGAAATTCTCTACCATGCTTTTATACAATTGCAATATATTTTTGAGAATCCTAACACTGACTACTGTCTGTTTGGACAGTATATTCCCATACGTCTTCCACCACCTCCACACATATTGTTAACAGTGAAAACTCACCTATACCTAAACTTACATATTTACAAGGAAACCCCTTCCCCGGTACCTATCCTAATACATACATAATGCCTTGTAGCATAGCTGTAACAATGATACACAGTATACAACATCTTGATGCTATTAAAGTCAGCATGTTCTTGATGAAACTCTCCATCATGAACATCTGTTCCAGCAATTTCTCGCTACTGTACCTTTGACTCAATGTTTGACACATTATGCATAAACATCTCATATGGTAAGTCCCTCTTGGGATCCTATTACATGCATATATAGCTCTTAGAACCTAAGAGAAGTTAATAACAGACTCCACTACTTGAAATATCACTTGTTGACAACACAACTTTGCCAGGCTTGGCACATGAACTTGACCATCAGTTCATCCCTCCTCATACACCATATAAAGTAGTACCAGATCAAAAGGAAGCCCCAAAACAATGCCCCTGACATAACCCCCCACCCCCTTCCCTTGCCCTGCATCCTCCACCCTACACCCTCCCACCTTCCTCTTCCGTCCGAATCATATGTCCAAGTCATCTGTCCAAAGTTAAAGTCAACCGTCTCCCTTGACCCCCACCTTCCAGATACCCTTTCACACCTACCCACACTATCCACAAAGGAGGTGATCAAACAGACTTGAATAATTATAGACCAATTTCTAATTTACCACTGCTTTCTAAAATCTTCGAAAAATTAATTCATAGACAGATCTATTCCTACCTCGTCTCACACAATGTACTCAAGCCCTGTCAATTTGGATTCAGGACCAACAAGAGCACAAACGTTGCTATTATACACATGTTAGAGTTAATATACACCGCACTTGAGAAGAAAGAAGTCCCGCTGGGAATCTTCATTGATCTACGCAAAGCTTTTGATACAGTCGATCATGATTTACTGCTCACAAAATTAGCACACTATGGTATAAGGGGGCACCCACTCAACTACCTAAAGTCATACCTCACCAACAGAAGCCAATACGTGTACACAAATGGAGCTAACTCTTCCACACAACAAATTACAGTCGGAGTCCCTCAAGGAAGTGTCCTGGGGCCACTCCTATTCCTCATTTACATAAATGACCTACCGAATGCTTCACAACTACTCAAACCCATATTATTTGCAGATGACACAACATATGTCTTCTCTCACCCAAATCCAGTCATACTGACCAACACTGTTAATGCCGAATTACAGAAAATATCAACATGGATGACGACTAACAAGCTTACTCTCAATACTGACAAGACCTACTTCATACAGTTTGGAAACAAAGCCACAAATGTTCCACTTAACATAACGCTCAATGGTACACCCATCACAAGACTCACAGAGGGAAAATTCCTAGGAATCCACCTTGACAGTAGCCTTAAATTCCAAACACACATACAACAAATTTCCAAGAAAATCTCAAAGACAGTAGGCATATTATCAAAGATTTGCTATTTTGTGCCACAATCAGCTCTCCTTGCACTATATCATTCACTTATCTACCCTTATCTCACTTATGGAATCTGTGCATGGGGATCAACAACATTAAATCACCTTAGACCACTCATAACCCAGCAAAAGGCTGCAGTCAGGATGATAACAAATTCCCACTCTAGACAGCATACTCCACCAATATTCAAAAGTCTAAAACTACTCACTGTAAAGAACATTCATACTTATTCTTGTGCCTACTACATACATAAAACTCTACACTCTAATATAAACCCTCTGCTCAAAATTATTCTCACCAATTTTAATAGGACCCATGACCACAACACAAGACACAGATCACTTTTTTTATATACCCTGTGTCCATATCAACCCATGTAAAAATTCTATGCACATAAAGGGCCCCAGAATCTGGAATTCATTACCAGTAAATATTAAGATAACCTTGTCTGAAAATCAATTTAAGACTCTTCTCAAAAACCACCTACTCACCCTACTAATATGTTACTATTATGTTATCCCCTACCACCCAAAACTAAATACTCATACTATAAATTACTTTCAAAATTGCTCAATGTTATTTTCCTTAAGATAATCTCAATTTTATATTACCATCCTCCTAAACACTTGTTACAATTTAATATCATCATATTGTAATTTTTAACTTTATAATATCATCATATTGTAATTTGAAATCAAATATATAACTAGAATAAACTCAATCAATTTCTCTAATATTATGTACATAGTCTATAAGTCATTAGATTAAGCTGCCCCTAATGCCATGGCATGTCAGTGGCTCTCCTTGCACTTCAGTTTATGATTGTAACTACCAATATCAATGAAAATTTGCAATGAAATAAAATTTACTTTACTTTACTTAGCTCCTAACACTTACCGCCCGCTACCCTCACCAAAGAGAATCTAGTCCTCTCTCCTTATCACCTTAACCGCAGCAGCTTTTCAACAGTCATCTCCCTGTACTCCACCGGAAAACTTTTAACCCAATCTCTCCCATAAATCCCCTCGTTCCTACGCGCCATGCGATAAAAACTCGCCGCCATGGCCCTTATCCTGACACCACCCTCACACTCCCTCATAACCCATGACAAGTGAATATATTCAGCAGCCAAATACCTGATCGTCCTAATTACCTCTTTGCCTACACCTCCTATGTCCAAACTTAACACCCTCAGCTTGATCAAACCCCCTCCCCCCATCATTCGGATTACTTGTCCAAACCATGACCTCACGCCTCCTAGTTCCTCACAGAAATAGATTGCGTGGTAAGCAGTCTCACGTTCCCCACATCTCTCACACGTACCCTCACGTGTCAAGCCCATATCACACAACACCACTCGCGAAGCGAGTATCCCATGTAGAAACCGAAATACTGTGACACGTGTTTGCGGCGCCAAACGCAATTTCACCAAACCTCTCCATACATTCCGCCAATTATACATTGGGAACACTTCCTCTCCTCTCACCGGCCCAGATCCTCCCGCCCCTGTCCTTCCTTCCTTCCGTCCCAACTGTGCCAGGCGGCCCACCTTAAATGTGGAAGGTTCCCGTGCCACAAGCATCTCTCTCATAATGTCCTCACACCAACGTAAATCCTTCCCTCCCCACCATCTACATACTTCTGACATGACTTTTCCAATCCTACATCCTTTCACACCCGCCTCCCCCAGATACCTCTGTTTCACATACATACCTATTGCCATCTGCTTTACCGGCAATAAACCCATTCCACCTTCACGCTGTGGCATCATGACCGTCTCTTTCGATAACCAATGTCTTCCGAATCCCCAAACATACCTTAACACTCTCGTTTGCAAAGCCACCACCTCCTTGTCCACCAAGGGATATATTGCTGATACAAACCACAATTTACTGTAAATTAAGAAAGTGACAACCACCACCCTTTGCAATAACGTTACATCCCCTGGTTTCCAACCTTGCATTCTTCGCATCGCCGACCCCACCACCGCCCCTGTATTTTCTTCTCTCGCCCTACCAAAGTCATCACAAAATATGACACCACATATTTTAATCACATCGACTATCTTCCATCCATATTTTAACTCTAATTCCGCTCCCACCCATGTACCTACCTCCAACAACTTGGACTTAACTTTATTAACCCTTAACCCAGTCGCCCTACCAGACACTCCTATTATGTTGCCAACATTCCTCAAGCACTCATCGTTTCCTACGAGGATCGTTGTATCGTCCACATATCCAGTTATTCCTGTTTCACTACCAGACCCCGTTTCCACGCCCCTTACTCTCTCCCTCACTAAACCATAAAATGGGTCCTGCACACAAGCGAACAGGAGCTGCGACAAGGGACAACCCTGTCGCAATCTTCTCCCCATACTTACCTCCCTTCCGATCCTACCATTCACCTGTACACACACACACTTGCCTTTTCATACATTGTAGTTATCCATCTAATCATTTTCTCACTAAAACTTTGCTTTCCCAAAATCTTATACAGCACATCACGTTCCACAGTCATATGCACCTTGCCAATCAACCGCAAGTACCCCCCCGCCCCCTGATGCCTTTTCTACAAACTCTCTTATCCTACAATGACTCATTCAAACACTTCTTTCTGGTATCCCACATTGACCTTCATCAATCACCCTCCCGAGAACCTTTTTTATCCTATTACCTAAAATTCGCGCAAAAATCTTGTAATCGGCGCATAAAAGGGTAATCGCACGATAATTTTGTATTGTGTCCACATCCCCGCCCTAAGGCACTAGCACCACAATACCAATATTCTGGTCTCCACCCATACTTCCCTCATCTTTCATCCCATTAAAGACCCTTGTGAGGTACTCAAGCAATACATTCCAGTGCCTTATATAAAAATCGCTTGGGATGCCGTCTATCCCTGGGGCCTTCTTTACCTTCATCCCCTGAATGGCCTCCCCCACCTCCTCCTCTGTAATAGCCCCATCCATATACAGTCTATCACCCTCCTCTATTCTATTACTTATACCCTGTAGAATTGCCTCCCTATCCTCTTCATACTCCTGCCCTTTCGACCAATATTTCTGAAACCACTCAACATAACAGCCTATACTCTCAGTCGACCCTAACCTTTGTCCCTCCTCATATGCCCTTAACCTCTCATGCACTTTTATTTATAAAATCGTCATCCCAACCCTACGTTTTTGAAAGGCCCTTAAGACAGTGACAGACAGCCTATTCCCCCAAAGCACCTCGTCTACCTTCCTTTTAATACGTAGCACCTGAAACCTATCATTCTGTATATCCCGTAACTGTTGCCGTATTCCACCCACCTCCTGCTAATAATTTCTTGCCCCTTTCTCATTAATAACCATTAACTGATTTTCTAGATATCGCTGCAACCAATACTTCAAGTGACCATCAATTTTTGCCTCCCTCTTATAAAAGTCCCTGATCCCCTGCTTCGCCTGTCTATACCACCACCTAGTTATATCCCGCTTCCCTTCCCTCCATAACCCATCCCACCACTCTTTGAAACGCTCACCTGTATCACCGCCTTCCAGAAGCTGCACATACAATTTCCAGCAACTAGGATATGTAGTTACCGCTCCATTCCATCCCACATCCGCCAATACACCCCTATGATCAGACATACCCACGTCTAAACACTGCACTCGCACCACATTCACCGCACTCATTACATATATTCTATCCAGTCTCGCAGCATATCCCCTTCTAACAAAAGTATATTCCACCTTCCAATTATCCCCCTGCACTACATCAACCAAACTAACCGCCCTTAGAACTTCCCTTAAAATTCCTAGATCACAACCAGCCCCTCAAGGTTCCACATCCTTTCCACGAATTACGCAATTCCAATCCCCTCCAACCATAGATACTACAGGTAAACTACGCATATAATAAATCAAAATCTCCTTGACAAAATCCTCTTTGATCCTCTTACATGCCACAGCAGGCATGTATACCCCAATAAAACAAACATTAATGCCACCCCAAATCTCCTCAACCCTCACCACTCACCCCCCCTCCTCCCAACGCCACAAGCTAAAAGGGCGAGATTCACGTATTCCCACAGCAACCCCACCCTTGAAATTCTCCGAACTGCCCGCCAATACCTGATACCCCTTTAAACGTAAGTCATTCCCACACCTATAATTATGCTCCTGTATGAAAATTACATCCACCCTCAACCTCTTTAATGTGACCTCCAACCACCGACGTTTGACCTCATTTTTGAGGCCATTCACATTTAACGTAAGGCTCCTGAAAACGGCAATGCGGGATCAGTAAGTACATGAGAGTGAGTGCGAGTTAAACCTGCCTAACAAGGGCCAGTAGTAATAAATAAGACACTTGTAATAAGCAAGACACATGTAATAAGTAAGACATGCAATAAGTAACACATGTAATAAATAAGACAACAATAATAAGACGTATGTAATAAGTAAGACACATGGGTCAGTAGGTTTATTCCAGTGCTCCTTCCAGTTTATGTTCTTATTATAATACGTATATATATTAAGAAACAGACATTACTATCGTATTTTGCTATGACATCCGAGGTCGGTCCTAGGTAGTAGGTTGGTAGATAGTAACCACTTAGGTACTACCGTCCTGTGGTAGTAGGTTGGTAGATGGTAACCACTTAGGTACTACCGTCCTGTGGTAGTAGGTTGGTAGATGGTAACCACTTAGGTACTACCGTCCTGTGGTAGTAGGTTGGTATATGGTAACCACTTAGGTACTACCGTCCTGTGGTAGTAGGTTGGTAGATGGTAACCACTTAGGTACTACCGTCCTGTGGTAGTAGGTTGGTAGATGGTAACCACTTAGGTACTACCGTCCTGTGGAAGTAGGTTGGTAGATGGTAACCACTTAGGTACTACCGTCCTGTGGTAGTAGGTTGGTAGATGGTAACCACTTAGGTACTACCGTCCTGTGGTAGTAGGTTGGTAGATGGTAACCACTTAGGTACTACCGTCCTGTGGTAGTAGGTTGGTAGACAGTAACCACTTAGGTACTACCGTCCTGTGGTAGTAGGTTGGTAGATGGTAACCACTTAGGTACTACCGTCCTGTGGTAGTAGGTTGGTAGATAGTAACCACTTAGGTACTACCGTCCTGTGGTAGTAGGTTGGTAGACAGTAACCACTTAGGTACTACCGTCCTGTGGTAGTAGGTTGGTAGATGGTAACCACTTAGGTACTACCGTCCTGTGGAAGTAGGTTGGTAGATGGTAACCACTTAGGTACTACCGTCCTGTGGTAGTAGGTTGGTAGATGGTAACCACTTAGGTACTACCGTCCTGTGGTAGTAGGTTGGTAGACAGTAACCACTTAGGTACTACCGTCCTGTGGTAGTAGGTTGGTAGATGGTAACCACTTAGGTACTACCGTCCTGTGGTAGTAGGTTGGTAGACAGTAACCACTTAGGTACTACCGTCCTGTGGTAGTAGGTTGGTAGATGGTAACCACTTAGGTACTACCGTCCTGTGGAAGTAGGTTGGTAGATGGTAACCACTTAGGTACTACCGTCCTGTGGTAGTAGGTTGGTAGATGGTAACCACTTAGGTACTACCGTCCTGTGGTATTAGGTTGGTAGATGGTAACCACTTAGGTACTACCGTCTTGTGGTAGAAGGTTGGTAGACAGTAACCCCTTAGGTACTGCCGTCCTGTGGTAGTAGGTTGGTAGACAGTAACCACTTAGGTACTACCGTCCTGTGGTAGAAGGTTGGTAGACAGTAACCACTTAGGTACTGCCGTCCTGTGGTAGAAGGTTGGTAGACAGTAACCACTTAGATACTACCGTCCTGTGGTAGTAGGTTGGTAGACAGTAACCACTTAGGTACTGCCGTCCTGTGGTAGTAGGTTGGTAGATAGTAACCACTTAGGTACTACCGTCCTGTGGTAGAAGGTTGGTAGACAGTAACCACTTAGATACTACCGTCCTGTGGTAGTAGGTTGTTAGACAGTAACCACTTAGGTACTACCGTCCTGTGGTAGTAGGTTGGTAGATAGTAACCACTTAGATACTACCGTCCTGTGGTAGTAGGTTGGTAGACAGTAACCACTTAGGTACTACCGTCCTGTGGTAGGAGGTTGGTAGACAGTAGCCACTTAGATACTACCGTCCTGTGGTAGTAGGTTGTTAGACAGTAACCGCCCAGGGAGGTACTACTGTGCTGTGACAGTAGGTTGGTAGACAGTAACCGCCCAGGAGGTACTACCGTGCTGTGACAGTAGGTTGGTAGACAGTAACCGCCCAGGGAGGTACTACCGTGCTGTGACAGTAGGTTGGTAGACAGTAACCGCCCAGGGAGGTACTACCGTGCTGTGACAGTAGGTTGGTAGACAGTAACCGCCCAGGGAGGTACTACCGTGCTGTGACAGTAGGTTGGTAGACAGTAACCACCCAGGGAGGTACTACGGTAATGCCAAGTGAGTGTAAAACGGAAGCCTGTAATTGTTTTACATGATGGTAGGATTGCTGGTATCTTTTTTCTGTCTCATAAACATGCAAGATTTCAGGTACGTCTTGCTACTTCTACTTACACTTAGGTCACACTACACATTCATGCACAAGCATATATATACACACCCTTCTGTTTTTTTTCTATTTTCTTACTAGTTCTTGTTCTTGTTTATTTCCTCTTATGTCCATGGTGAAGTGAAACAGAATTCGTCCTTCGTAAGCCATGCGTGTCGTAAGAGTCGACTAAAATGCCGAGAGCAAGGGACTAGTAACCCCTTCTCCTGTATACATTACTAAAGTTAAAAGAGAATTTTTTTTTTTTTTTTTTTGCGGAGGGAGGGGGAGGCCCTGCTTTGGTGGGATGTGGCCGGTTTGTTGGAAGAAGATCCAAGGTCGGTGAAGGGTTCTTGCTCCATGGAACTGAAGCTATCATCCTCCTTCCTCAGATCAAACCCAATTCCCTCCCATTTCCCCAAGGTCTATATAAAACTCTCCTTACTGGTTTAGCGTAACAAAAGAGCAGTACTCACTAGATCCTCTGGTGATCCTTCTGACGCAGGAGCTGGTCTCGCTCCAGGACGGCCAGGATGGCGTCCCTCTCACTTTCCGTCAGTGTGGAGAGATCCAGCCCCAGGTCCTGTAGGAGGCGGGGGTAAACATTAGTGGATACATCAGCAGTGTGCTGCTGCTTTAATCTCTGTGATAGTCACACACAGTGAGAACTATGATAGTCACCACACAGTGGGAACTATGATAGTCACACACAGTGAGAACTATGATAGTCACCACACAGTGGGAACTATGATAGTCACCACACAGTGAGAACTATGATAGTCACCACACAGTGGGAACTATGATAGTCACCACACAGTGGGAACTATGATAGTCACCACACAGTGGGAACTATGATAGTCACCACACAGTGAGAACTATGATAGTCACCACACAGTGGGAACTATGATAGTCACCACACAGTGGTAATTATGATAGTCACACACAGTGAGAACTATGATAGTCACACACAGTGGTAATTATGATAGTCACACACACAATGGGAACAATGATAGTCACCACACAGTGGGAACTATGATAGTCGCCACACAGTGGGAACTATGATAGTCACCACACAGTGGGAACTATGATAGTCACCACACAATGGGAACTATGATAGTCACCGCACAGTGGGAACTATGATAGTCACAACAGAGTGGGAACTATGATAGTCACAACAGAGTGGGAACTATGATAGTCATACACACAGTGGGAACTATGATAGTCATACACACAGTGGGAACTATGATAGTCATACACACAGTGGGAACTATGATAGTCATACACACAAACCTATTGGAGTTCTATGGCAAAGTAACAGAAGTAAGACAGGAGATAGAGGGATGGGTAGACTGCATCTTCTTGGACTGTAAGAAGGCTTTCGATACAGTACCACACAAGAGACTGTTTGAAAAACTAGAGAAGCAGGCAGGAATATGAGGGAAATTATTGCAGTGTATCAGGGTATACCTCACAGGAAAGAAACAATGTGTATCGATACGAGACGAGGTGTCAGAGTGGGTGTATGTGTCGAATGGGGTTCCACAAGGGTCAGTACAAGATCCGGTGTTCTTTCTTGTATATGTGGACGACATGACGGAATGGATAGTTAGAGTGTCCCTGTTCGTAGACGATATGAAACTAATGAGAAGAATACAGCGGAAACTGGATAGGCTGCAAACCTAGTCCGACAAATGGCTCCTGGAGTTTAACCCCAGAAGGACAAAGAAGACCGCAGACGGAGTACGGCCTAAGAGGTCAGAGGCTGCAAAACTCATTCAAGTAAAAGGATATTGGAGTGAGCATCATACCGAGCAAATCTACTGAGAGGCTGCAACATAATGGAGTATGCAGGACCAGTACGGAACCCACACCTCGTCAGAGACGTCAAAACAAATAGAGAAACTGCAAAGGCTTGCAACAAGACTAGTCCCGGAGCTAAGGGGTATGTCCTAGTAGGAGAGGTTAAGGGAACTCGACCTGAGACACTGAAAAACAGGAGGGCTAGAAGGGACATAATAACGACATATAAAATACTGAGAGAAATTGACGAGGTGGATAATGACAGGATGTTCCAGAGAGGGGACACAGCAACAAGGGGTCACAACTGGAAGTTAAGGACTCAGTTGAGTCACAGGGATGTTAAGAAATATTTCTGCAGTCAAAGAGTTGTCATGAAGTGGAACAATATGCAGAGTGGAGGCAATATCCATACATAGCTTTAAGAAGAGGTAAGATAAAGCTCCTGAAGCAGGGCGAGAGTGAACCAAGTATTGACTAGTGAAGAGTCGGGGCCAGGAGCTGTGACGAGACCTCTGCAACCACAACTAGGTGAGAACAATTAGGTGAGTACACTCACAAACACACACACACACACACACACACACTGGTATTTGTGAACGACATGACGGAAGGAATAGACTCCGAAGTGTCCCTGTTTCCAGATGATGTGAAGTTGATGAGAAGAATTCAGTCGGACGAGGACCAGGCAGAACTACAAAGGGATCTGGACAGGCTGCAAGCCTGGTCCAGCAATTGGCTCCTGGAGTTCAACCCCACCAAGTGAAAAGTCATGAAGATTGGGGAAGGGCAAAGAAGACTGCAGACGGAGTACAGTCTAGGGGGCCAGAGACTACAAACCTCATTCAAGGAAAAAGATATTGGGGTGAGTATAACACCAGGCACATCTCCTGAGGCGCACATCAACCAAATAACTGCTGCAGCATATGGGCGCCTAGCAAACCTAAGAACAGCATTCCGACATCTTAATAAAGAATCGTTCAGGACCCTGTACACTGTGTACGTTAGGCCCATACTGGAGTATGCAGCACCAGTTTGGAACCCACACCTAGCCAAGCACGTGAAGAAGCTCGAGAAAGTGCAAAGGTTTGCAACAAGACTAGTCCCGGAGCTACGGGGTATGTTCTACGAGGAGAGGTTAAGGGAAATCGACTTGACGACACTGGAGGACAGGAGAGATAGGGAGGACATGATAACGACATATAAGATACTGAGAGGAATTGATAAGGTGGACAAAGACAGAATGTTCCAGAGATGGGACACAGCAACGAGGGGACACAGTTGGAAGTTGAAGACTCAGATGAATCACAGAGATGTTAGGAAGCATTTCTTCAGTCACAGAGTGGTCGGGAAGTGGAATAGTTTGGGAAGCGATGTAATGGAGGCAAGTTCCATACATAGTTTTAAGAAGAGGTATGATAAAGCTCATGGCGCAGGGAGAATGACCCAGTAGCGGCCAGTGAAGAGGCGGGGCCAGGAGCTATGAATCGACCCCTGCAACCACAACTAGGTGAGTACAACTAGGTGAGTACACACAACAAAGTGCAAGGAAACAGAGGAAAAGTTTGTTCCCAAGGGCAACAGAATATATGGGAAGTCCAGGACGAGCCCCTGGTTTACTTATAGGTGCAGGGAGGCAAAGACTCAGTGTGCTGGAGCATGGAAAAAGTACAGAAGGCAAAGGACCCAAGAAATAAAGAGATTAGTCGTAGAGCTAGAAACGAGTATGCACAGATAAGGAGGGAGGCCCAGCGACAGTACGAAAATGACATAGCATCGAAAGTCAAGTCTGACCCGAAACTGCTGTATAGTCACATTAGGAGGAAGACAACAGTCAAAGACCAGGTGATCAGGCTGAGGAAAGAAGGTGGGGAACTCACAAGAAACGACCAAGAGGTATGTGAGGAGCTCAACATGAGGTTTAAGGAGGCATTCACAGTGGAGGCAGGAAGGAATCTGGGTAGACAGGACAGAGCGGGACACCAACAAGGAATATACAAAGTGTTGGATGGCATACACACAACTGAGGAGGAGGTGAAGAAGTTGCTCAGGGACTTTGATACCTCGAAGGCGATGGGACCGGACAACATCTCTTCGTGGGTCCTTAGAGAGGGAGCAGAGATGCTGTGTGTGACACTAACCACAATATTCAACACATCCCTTGAAACTGGACAGCTACCTGAGGTATCGAAGAAGGCAAATGTAGTTCCCATTTTTAAGAAAGGAGACAGAAAAGAGGCACTAAACTATAGACCAGTGTCACTTACGTGTATAGTGTACTTAAGCAGTGTCAGTCTAAGGTGAGAGACTTCAGTGGTGTCAGTTAGAGCTGAGAGACTTCAGTAGTGTCAGTCTGAGGTGGGAGACCAGAGCATTGTCAGTCTTAGCTTGTAGACTTCAATAATGTCGGTCTGAGCTAACAGATTTTAGTGGTGTCAACCTGAACTGGGACAATTCAGTAATGACAGTCTGGGCCGAGAGACTTTAGTAGCATCAGTCTGAACTGAGAGACTTCAGTCTGAGCTCAGAGACTTCAGGAGCGCCAGTTTGAGCTGCGAGGCTTCAGTAGTGTCACTCAGAGCTGAGAGATTTCAGTAGTTGCAGTCTGAGCTGGTAGACTTTAGTAGTATCAGTCTGAGCTATAAGACTTTAGTAGTGTCAGTCTGGGCTGAAAAACTTCAGTAGTGTCAGTTTGAACCGAGAAATTAAGTAAAGTGAGCCTGAGCAGAGAGATTTCAAATTCAAATTCAAATTGATTTATTTCTGTGTAAAAATTACAATGTGTGTTTTACATTTTAAGGACTAAGGACTATAATTACAAAGATGGCCGTTAGCATGCCTAGCATGCCTGGGCATGCTAGGCATTTCTGGCAGACTTAATACTAGGTTTGCTCCAATATTGGAGTAAATCAGGCAAACTTACTCTATACAATGATTATACTGGTATTAAAGTTAGGTAATTGTAGTGATTAACTAGGTTTATAAAATTGAGGTAGTACAAAAATTAAAGAATTTAACAATTAGTTTATATACAAATGGAAATGATGACGTGTTGGCATGATAGAGTTTCTATATTGGAGTGTCTTAGGCAAACCTATGACTAGCTTAAGAATTATGAAGCAATAGTGTATTAGAATTTTGGTTAGTCATGTGCAAATTAAGGAGGAATCACAGATATCAATAAGTGTAATTTTGTTGTAGATATGTGCAAGATAAAGTAATTTTCATGTGGTTAACTACCGGTAAGTGAGATAAGATGTTTTTTAACGGTGCTTTTGAAAATGGAGGTTGTGTCTGCAGTTCTAGAGTTTTCAGGCAGGGAGTTCCAGATTTTAGGCCCTTTTATGTACATTGAATTTTTGTATAGATTAAACCAGACACGGGGAATGTCAAAGAGATGTTTGTGTCTATTATTATGTCTATGGATCTTGTCACAACTGTCAAGAAAGAGTTTTAGTTCAGGGTTAAAGTTGGTATTTAAGGTTCTATAAATGTAGATTGCAGAGTAGTAAGTATGGATGTTCTGGACAGTGAGTAAGTTTAGGTCTTTGAAGAGTGGGGGGGAGGGGGGTGTTGCCTAGCGTGGATTGCGTGATAATTCTTACTGCGGCTTTTTGTTGGGTTATTATTGGTTTTAGGTGTCTTCCTGCTGTTGATCCCCAAGCACAAATGGCATATGTGAGGTAGGGATTGATGAGTGAATAGTATAGTGTGAGTAGGGCTGATTGTGGTACATAGTAACGTATCTTAGAGAGGATCCCCAAAGTTTTGGACACTTTCTTTGTTATGTGTTGGATATGAGTGCTGAATTTCAGGCTGCTGTCAAGGTGAAGGCCCAGGAATTTGCCCTCATTATGTTTAGCAATAGGAGTGTTGTTGATCATAATGTTTAATTGTGCATCACCTGCTCTGTTACCAAACATAATATAGAAGGTCTTATCAGTGTTGAGTGTAAGTTTATTGGCTGTCATCCATGTAAATATTTTTAGTAATTCGTCGTTAACAATGGTGTCGAGCGTTTCAAGATTTAGGTGGGAGATGACATAAGTTGTGTCGTCAGCAAAGAGTATTGGTTTCAGGTGTTGTGATACATTGGGAAGATCATTGATGTATAAGAGGAAGAGCAGGGGACCAAGGACACTTCCCTGTGGTACTCCAGTATCAAGTGGTCGTGTCGTGGAGGATGTGTCTTTAATGGTGACATACTGATACCTATTAGTAAGGTAGGATTTGAAGTATGCAAGTGCATGACCTCTTATACCATAGTGGTAAAGTTTGTGGAGTAGGATGCCGTGGTTTACTGTGTCGAAAGCTTTCCTTAGGTCAATAAAAAGTCCTAATGGATATTCCTTATTTTCGAGTGCTGTGTAAAGCAGGTCTATCATTTTTACGATTGCATCGTTAGTGTCAGTCTCAGATGACATACTTCAGTAGTGTCACACTGAACTGTGAGACTCACGTAGTATCAGTCTCAGCTGGGAGACATCAGTAGTGTCAGTATGAGCTGGCACACTTCAGTTGTTACAGATTGATCTGGGGACTTCAGTTGTGTCAGCCTCAGCCGAGAGACTTCAATAGATTCAGCCTGAGCTAGGAGATTTCAGTAGTGTCAGTTAGAGATGAGACTTCAGTAGTGTCAGTCTGAGCTGGCAGACTTCAGTAGTGTCACACTGATCTGGGGACTTTAGTAGTGTCAGCCTCAGCCGAGAGACTTCAATAGTTTCAGCCTGAGCTAAGAGACTTTAGTAGTGTCAGTCTGACCTGGTAACTTCAATAGTGTCAGTCTGAGTTGATAGACTTTAGTAGTGTCAGTCTGAGATGATAGACTTCAGTAGTGTCAGTCTGAGCTCATAGACTTTAGTAGTGTCAGTCTGAGATGATAGACTTCAGTAGTGTCGGTCTGAGCTGATAGACTTCAGTAGTGTCAGTCTGAGCTGATAGACTTCAGTAGTGTCAGTCTGAGCTGATAGACTTCAGCAGTGTCAGTCTGAGCTGGTAGACTTTAGTAGTGTCAATCTGATCAGGGGACTTCAGTACTGTCAGTCTGAGCTGATAGACTTCAATAGTGTCAGTCTGAGGTGATAGACTTCAGTAGTGTCAGTCTGAGCTGGTACTTTACTAGTGTCAGTCTGAGCAGGGGACTCCAGTACTGTCAGTCTGAGCTGATAGACTTCAGTAGTGTCAATCTGAGCTGATAGACTTTAGTAGTGTCAGTCTGAGCTGGGGACTTCAGTAATGTCAGTCTGAGCTGATAGACTTTAGTAGTGTCAGTCTGAGCTAATAGACTTTAGTAGTGTCAGTCTGAGATGATAGACTTCAGTAGTGTCAGTCTGAGCTGATAGACTTTAGTAGTGTCAGTCTGAGATGATAGACTTCAGTAGTGTCAGTCTGAGCTGATAGACTTTAAGAGTGTCAGTCTGAGATGATAGATTTCAGTAGTGTCAGTCTGAGCTGATAGACTTTAGTAGTATCAGTCTGAACTGGTAACTTCAGTAGTGTCAGTCTGAGCTGATAGACTTTAGTAGTATCAGTCTGAGCTGGTAACTTCAGTAGTGTTAGTCTGGGCTGATAGACTTTAGTAGTGTCAGTCTGAGCTGGGGACATCAGTAGCATCAGTCTGAGTTGATAGTCTTTAGTAGTGTCAGTCTGAGATGATAGACTTCAGTAGTGTCAGTCTGAGCTGATAGACTTTAGCAGTGTCAGTCTGAGCTGAGAGACTTTAGTAGTGTCAGTCTGAGCTGACAGACTTCAGTAGTATCAGTCTTAGCTGGGAGACTTTAATAGTGTCAGCCTGAGCTGACAGACTTCAGCATTGTCAGTCTGAACCGATACAATTCAGTAGTGTCAGCCTGAGCTGAGAGAATTCAGTAGCGTAAGCCTGAGCGGGCAGACTTCAGTAGTGTTAGTCTGAGATGTGAGAATTCATTAGAGTCAGTCTGAACTTGGATTCATAGACTTCAGTAGTGTCACTCTGATCTGGTAGACTTCAGCAGTGTCAGTCTAAGGTGAGAGACTTAAGTAGTGTCAGCATAAGCTGGGAGACTTCGATGGTGTCAGTTTGAGCTAAGAGATTTCAGTAGTGTGGGAGACTTCAGTAGTGTGGGAGACTTCAGTAGTGTGGGAGACTTCAGTAGTGTGGGAGACTTCAGTAGTGTGGGAGACTTCAGTAGTGTGGGAGACTTCAGTAGTGTGGGAGACTTCAGTAGTGTGGGAGACTTCAGTAGTGTGGGAGACTTCAGTAGTGTGGGAGACTTCAGAAGTGTAGGAGACTTCAGTAGTGTGGGAGACTTCAGTAGTGTGGGAGACTTCAGTAGTGTGGGAGACTTCAGTAGTGTGGGAGACTTCAGTAGTGTGGGAGATTTCAGTAGTGTCAGGCAGAGCTGAGAGACTTCAGAAATGATATTCTGAGTAGGGAGACTTCAGCAGTGGTAGCCTGAGGTGAGAGTCTTCAGTAGTGTCAGTCGGAGCTGGCAGACTTCAATAGTGTCAGTCTTAGTTGGGAGAGTTCAGTAGTGTCAGTCTTAACTGTGAGACTTCAATAATGTGAGTCTGAGTTCGGAGACTTCATCGGTGTCAGTCTGAATTGAGAAACTTCAGTAGTGTCAGTCTTAGCTTGGAGACTTCAGTATGTTCAGTCTATGCTGAGAGCCTTATGGAGTTTAAGTCTGAGATGGGGACTTCTGTAGTGTTAGTCTGAACTGAGAGACTTCAGTCAGAGCTGAGAGATTTCAGTAATGTCAGAGTGTGATGGGACACTTCAGTAGTGTCAGTCTGAGCTGAAAATTGGGAGTGTCAGTCAGACCTGAGAGAGTTCAGTAATGTCTGTCTAAGCTCACAGACTTCAGTACTGTTAGCCTGAGCTGGAAGACTTCAGTTGTGTCAGTCTGAGCTTAGACACTTCATTAGTGTCGGTCTTAACTGAGGGACTTCAGTAGTGTTAGTCTGAACTTAGAGACTTAAGCCTGAGCTGAGAGAAGTCAGCAGTATCAGCCTGAGCTGGGAGACTACAGTAGTGTCAGTCTGAGCTGACATACTTTAGCAGTGTCAGTCTGAGGTGAGAGACTTCTGTAGTGTCAGTCTGAGGAGGGAGACTTCAGCAGAGTTGATTTGAGCTGGCACACTTCAGTAGCGTCAGCTTGAGCTGGGAGACTTTAGTAGTGTCAGTATGAGCCATTAGACTTCAGTAGTGTCAGTCTGGGCTGAGAAACATAAGTTTTTAAAGTGTTACCTGGGAGACTTCAGTTGTGTCAGTTTGAACCGAGAAACTTCAGTAACGTCGGCGTGAGCTGAGAGATTTCAGTAGTGTCAGTCTGAGACAGCAGATTTCAGTAGTGTCAGTCTGAGCGGTGAGACTCACGTAGCGTCAGTATGAGCTGGGAGACTTCAGTAGCGTCAGTATGAGCTGGGAGATTTCATTAGTGTCAGTCTGAGCTATCAGACTTCAGTAGTGTCAGACTGATCTTGGGGACTGCAGTAGCGTCAGCCTCAGCTGAGAGATTTCAATAGTTTCAGTTTGAGCTGGGAGACTTAAGTAGTGTCAGTTTGAGCTGAGAGACTTCAGTAGTAACAAAAAATGGCACAATACCGTGACTGGAACAATACACACACAACCCGCACATATAAAAGAGAGGAGCTTACGACGACGTTTCGGCCCGACTTGGACCATTTACAAAGTCACATTAACACACAGAGATGGAGGAAGGGGTATTTATAGGCAGGCAGACAGGGGAGGGTACAAGAGAGTGGGGAAATAATGGAGTAAGTAGTGGAAGTGGTAGTAGTAGTAATAGTAGTGGTGGAGACAGTCATATACAAGAAAGGGAGCACTGCAATGAGGCTAGCGGCCCGCAAGGGTGGGACGAGAACACAGAGGGAGGAAAGGCGAATAAAATGAAGGACAAATACAAGGCAAAAGAAAAGAAAGAAAGGAAAACCCATAGGAGAAAAAAGGAGAAGGGGGAAGAGATGAAAGGGAAGGAATCAGGTTAAGTCACGGGTGTTCTGAAGTTTAGAGCATTTAACAATGTAATGAGAGAGGAAAGCATCAACAGAGACAAAGCCAGGGCTAAGATTCATACAGGGAAAGTTGTGTATAAGGGAGGATTCAACCAGGCGGCGACTATGAAAGTTGGACGTAGGGTAGACAGTTTTAGCAGAAGACCAATCAATAGGATGACTGTGATTACCGACTGTGTTACTAATCTGTCTTCTGTCACACTCTCCCAACATGAGCTTGAACTGCTTGGTTTTGGTCTTTCCTTTGCCACTTCACCTGCCCCTCGCGCTGGTATTGACATGAATAGCTCTTTTGACTCTTTTCGCCAGTCTCGCTCTCGTAATAATAATCTTCCTGATTTATCCACTTTTCGTGGTGCTCTCCTTCCTGCTCTTGATAGCCTGTTTTCTAAGAACCATCACCTTCCTCGCCGCTATCAACTTGCCCTTTCTGCTCTTAAATCCAACGCTAACATTGTTATACTCTCTTCTGATAAAGGTAATTCGGTTGTTATCCTCGATCATGAGGATTACCTCCGTAAAGCCGATGTCTTGCTCTCTGACTCACGTACCTACACTCCTCTCGTTTCCAACCCTCTTGATCGCATCAAGAGAACTTTCAACAAGAAACTTAAGACTCTCTCCGACATCTGTCCTTCTGACTTTAACCTTGTTCAACGTTTTCGTGTCATCTGTCCCTCTCTGCCCTATTTCTATGGCCTTCCCAAAACTCACAAACCTGATATTCCTCTGCGTCCCATCATATCTTCTAAAGGTTCTGTCTCTTATGCTCTTGCTTCTTGGCTAGTCAAAACCCTCACTCCCTTTCTTGGTACTTTTTCTCCTGCCCACCTTCGTCACTCTCAAGACTTCATCGAACGGGTTCGCTCTCTCCCGACCTGTAAGATGCTTAGTCTTGATGTCGAGTCCCTCTTCACTAACGTCCCTCTGGATGATGTCCTTAATTTTCTCAGAGAGAAGGCCAATGAAGGGTTACTTCATCTCCCTATACCTACTGATGTCTTTCTTGATCTTATCCGCCTTTGTGTGGACTCTAACTCCTTTTCCTTTCAAGGTAAATATTATTCTCAAACCTTTGGTGTCGCTATGGGCTCTCCTCTATCTCCTGTTCTTGCTAATCTTTACATGGAATACTTCGAGACTGTCCTTCTTCCCACTATTGATGTACGTCCTTCACTCTGGCTCCGCTATGTAGATGACATCTTTGCTCTTTGGCCTCATGACTTAAGTCTCTTCCAACCTTTTCTTGATGCTCTTAATAATCTTGCCCCTTCCATTAAGTTTAAAGCTGATTTGGAATCTAATTCTTTGCTCCCTTTCCTTGATGTTCATGTCCACCGCTCAGTTACAGGTTTTGCCTTCTCCGTGTACCGCAAGCCTATGCACAGTGGCATGTACATTCATTACTTCTCTTATCATGCCTCCTCTGTCAAGAAGAGTGTTCTTATCTCCCTCTTTCTCCGTGCTCTCCGCATCTGTGATCCTCAGTTTCTTGTAGCAGAAATTTCCACTCTTCATAATTCATTTTCCCGCCTGGGCTACCCTTCCCATTTCATAGACTCTGCTTTCTCTCGTGCCAAACGGACTTTCTTCTCTCCTAAACCCTCTACTCCTGAGAACTCTCCAGTCCTCTGCCTTCCCTACATCTCTGGTCTCTCTAATCTCAGCAACTCTCTCCGTTCCTTAGACATCAAACTTACCTTTCGTCAGACTAACACTCTTCGCACTAATCTAGTTCATACCTCCCTCCCTCCACAGATTCTCCTGGTGTCTACTCTATTTCTTGTTCCTCCTGTCCTCTTCAGTACTTCGGAGAAACTGGCCGATCTCTTTCTGACAGACTCAAGGAGCACAAAAATAGTGTTAGGCCGACACTAATAATGCTCTTTTCTGTCATGTCAGAGATCACAGTCATCCTATTGATTGGTCTTCTGCTAAAACTGTCTACCCTACGTCTAACTTTCATAGTCGCCGCCTTGTTGAATCCTCCCTTATACACAACTTTCCCTGTATGAATCTTAGCCCTGGCTTTGTCTCTGTTGATGCTTTCCTCTCTCATTACATTGTTAAATGCTCTAAACTTCAGAACACCCGTGACTTAACCTGATTCCTTCCCTTTCATCTCTTCCCTTTTCCTTTTTCTCCTATGGGTTTTTCTTTCTTTCTTTTGCCTTGTATTTGTCCTTTATTTTATTCGCCTTTCCTCCCTCTGTGTTCTCGTCCCACCCTTGCGGGTCGCTAGCCTCATTGCAGTGCTCCCTTTCTTGTATATGACTGTCTCCACTACTACTATTACTACTACTACCACTTCCACTACTTACTCCATTATTTCCCCACTCTCTTGTACCCTCCCCTGTCTGCCTGCCTATACGATCCCCATCGGGGAGAGGAACCTCTACCTCAACTAAAAGCATGTACCAAGATGAATTATTCTAACAGAATCAAGATTAAACCTTCCAGTGGAACGGTTAATGACTCATCCAAGCTTGCTCTTGCTGTGGCCGTCAGGGGCGACTTACATGTCAAGATCAATAACATCCTAACACTCCAAGAAACCTTCATTGTTGTATGTGAAGACGATGTTGAGGCTGAAAAGTTACTAACCTCCTATGCTTTGTCCACTCTATCAGACAGTGGCTTCAAAGTCATGTCCTCTCCTGCCATACGGGCTAAAAGGACTGTATTCCTGAAAAGACTTGACAAACTGATTACCACACAACCTGTTGTAGACCTAAAGACCTCCATTGAAGAACAAAATTCCTGGGCTTCAGTGGAAAGCATCACCAAGATTCCTACTGCCTCCTCCATGCTAAAAATCACTTTTACAGATGTGTCAATGACTGCCTAAGCTATGGCTGAAGCCTGGCCATATCTACTACTTTATTAACTCCTCTCATATTGAAGCTGAGAGGTACCATCATATTACTCAATGCTGGAGTTGCTACTCTTACCACACTCTACAAAAGACTGCCCCACAAAAAACAAAAAGTTCTGCTCTACCTGCGGGTCTGAAGGCCACGATTCCAAGACTTGCACTTCTACTGCCCCACTTAAGTGTCTCAACTGCAAAACAATCATCATACTCTTGCGGCAAAGTGCCCCACTCGTCGAGAAATTCTGAAAAAACCCAGGAAGCAGAACAGAAAAAGACACCTTCCAAGTCACCTACTTATGCTGCCATCACCAAACTCCAGGACGACACTACAAAACTTTTAAAAGCTACCCAACCTCCACCACGCTCCACCAGCTTGTGAACCTACGAAAATTCATTCTGTATGCTATATGCACACATGCATAATATGGCGATACCAGGTTCCTTCAACACTGTTATTAACGAGCTCTTCCGATTGAATAATATGCCAAACTTTACTTTTCCAGACTCTCCACCATCTGCCGATATCATGAAGCTCACCAAAGATTTTGGCAATGTCACAACACCTGAAATTCCATCTCCAAGAAACAGCCAATCAGCTACTTCCAACATCACGACCGCTGTGGACCAATCAACAACCTTACCTGACCCATATGTGTCTTCCACCTCCTCTGCTACTACTAACGAACCACCTGCTCCTTCTCCAACTCAACCACCAAAAGCCAAAAAGCCAAGACACTCCCTCCTGAAAATCCACCTCAAGATACTCCAAGACCTGAAAAATGGAAGAGGAAACAATATTCAGACCAACTGAACCCCTCACTTTCTACACATATAATCTCCACCCCGACTCTATATGCACCTCAGGCCGTCTATTCCATGCGTCATGGTAGTATCAAGTACACTGTTGCTCCTGGCTGCCCTCACCACACTGAAACAGCACTAATTGAAGACTTAGAAAAAGACAAAACCTTGATCAAACTTACTGTATTGTCAAAACAAGCTTTCAGAAGACTTCAAAATGGTTCTACGACAAGAACGTAAAACTAAACAGGAACACAGATATGAAGAGTTTTCTATCCAACAATCACCGATTATCCTGTCTCCTCTCTGCATACTTAACGACCAATCATATTGAAGTATGCCTCCCCTGCCTCCCGCCGATCTCCAGCTACCATTTACCGACCAGTTCTACACATCCACCACCATGATGCAGCCTGCACAGCTTGCCGACATCGCCCATATCGCCAGCCAAGTCCTGATCTCTCCTGCTCTATCCCACGATCGCCTCAGCTGCTGGGTTAAGCCCTGGCTCTATCTCTATGACTTAGAACACTCCTCTCCAGCGCTACTCTTCGTCTATCCCGTCTTCCCCGCTCATCCCATTGGGATCTTACCTGAACTCGTTCGTTCGTTCGTTCTCTGTGTGTTAGTGTGACTTTGTAAATGGTCCAAGTCGGGCCGAAACGTCGTCGTAAGCTCCTCCCTTTATATGTGCGGGTTTGTGTGTATAGACTTCAGTAGTGTCAGTTTGAGCTGAGAGACTTCAGTAGTGTCAGTTTGATCTGAGAGATTTCAGTAGTGTCAGCCTCCAGCTGAGAGACCAGTATTATCAGTCTGTGCTAAGACACTTTAGTAGTGTCAGTCTGAGCTGACAGACTTCAACAGTGTCAGTCTGAGCTGGGAGACTTCATCAGTTTTCGTGTGAGCTCACAGACTTCAGTAGTGTCAGATTGAACCGAGAGACTTCACTATCGTCAGCCTCGGGTAAGAGATTTCAGTAGTGTCAATCTGAGCGGTGAGACTCATGTAGTGTCAGTATGAGCTGTGAGACTACAGTAGTGTCAGTCTGAGCTGAGAGACTTTAGTAGTGGCAACGTAAGCTTGGAGACTTCAGTAGTGTTAGTATGAGCCTTTGACTTCACTTGTGTCAGTCTGGGCTGAGAGACATCAGTATTTTAAGCCTTAGCTGGGAGACTTCAG
>WNWK01015039.1:0-49181 GCA_009830355.1 Cherax destructor
ATTAACAATATACAGTATATAATTGTTGGATTAAACTTAAATGGTCACAGGCGGGGTTGTGTGGACCTATGTGAGCGTTATGCTTATGGTGTTATGATAATGGTTTTTATGTACAGAGTCTGTTTCATATAGATATCATATATATTATGCATCTTAACAACTGGATATATTACATGCAAGACTTGTTATCCAATGTATATAATGTACCTTTCTAACTTCGATGTATGTGGGTGAATAAGGTTTAATTGTACATGGCACAGGTTTCTATTATGTGATGATGGGTTCTTTGTTTATGTGTTGATTATATGTTAAGTAATTGCTTTGTTACGTTGTATGCCTGTTGGCGCTCTGTTTATTGTATATGTACACTTACAGTTTATAAATAAAATATAAAAAAAAAAGTTAAGTATAACATATTCCGTCCCATGGGGACCTCTCATTATACACTCAATGGAGTATTGCCTACAGGGAACTCCCTAAATCCCTCACAAAATGCTCATATAGTAATATGCCGGCACAAAATTTACACAGAGACGCCCACCACAGGTCACGTCCCCAAGGAACTCTGCAGTGTTCACAACACACGTTTCAGTACCCAAATGTTATCATACACACTACTGAACACTATATGCAGGTATGAAGCAATGCTACTAGTGTTCCTGCCCCAGTCATCCTATATTAACATATCGCATTCAAACCCCCAATACATAAACCTATGTACACCCTTACATGCTCATATTGTTCTATTATTACAATATGAAGGCCACATTATCTCCACTCACCAGTCATACAACACAACATCACATGACACCTCATCCCTGACTCCACAGTGGTCAGGTAACCCAACGTAAAACCCTTACATGAAACTAATCCCCTCCACCCCCAGTGCGTCCTGCAAGTCTCCCACCACACATACCATATCCTACCATGTCCATCGTATCCCGTCATGACATAAGGCATAGTCGTTCCGTCTCCCACAACCCACCATCCTCTAAAAAAACCCACTCTCATACCCCCCCTCTATAACTCATCTACCTATAAACCCCTCGCACACTGCAACACTTCCCCTTCCCAGCCCTTACACACACCTCACTTTCATACGCCCCACCCATCCCCGATGTCGAGCCCTTTCAGTCTAAGCATTCAATAAACCTCCCACAACCATGTTCTTATAATTCTCCGAAAAGCTGTTTCCCATCTATTCCCATACACCACTCTATTCCTACACTTGGTTCTATACATATTTCCCGCCACCCCCCTGATCCGCTCCCTCCCACCCGTTTCCCGTAAACGCCATGACACATACAAAATCTACCATTAAATACGCTAGGCTTCTGCACACTTGTTGACTCACTCCTTATATCCAGACTCATAGCCCTTAATACTCCAATTCCTCCCCCATGTACCGCAAAACCCGTCCCATCCATTCCCTCATCTGCCCCAAACTATCGCAGAAATACAGTACATGCCACACGTTTCCTCTAATCCACACCTACTACAACACCCATCCCTTACCATTCCCATCCGAAATAGCAGAGCCTTCGAGGCCACTGCCCCCTGTAAAAACCAATACATAAATTCCCTATCCCTAGCAGTTATTCGCAGACTCTTGAACCCCTTCCATATCAATCCCCAATCATACACAGGGTACTCTGCCACACCTACTAACACCTGGCTTACTCCCACCTCTCCATCGCACTCGCCGCTAATTTATGCGGCTGTCTCATAACCACCAGACATCGCAAAAGATCCCAACACTGTCGCAACGCCGCTCCTGCCCACCATCTTTGCACCTCATTCTCCACCCACCCTACACAAGTTCCATGCTCTCCCCCCCCCTCACACCATACATCGTTTCACATACAAGCACATCAATCTACGTTCAACACTTACGAGTCCTAGCCCGCCCAACTCCACCCTGCTCCTAACCACCTCCTTTCTAATCCAATGCTTACCTGCCGCCCACACATACCTAAAAACCTTTAACTCCATCCCACGCACATCCGTTTGCAATAGAGGAAAAATCGCACCCACATGCCATAACTTGCTGTATATTAACGTATTCACAGCTAGCACACGTTGCTGTAGCGTAAGGTCCCCTGCCCTCCAACCCTCTAACC
This sequence comes from Cherax destructor, assembly GCA_009830355.1. Classification (NCBI taxonomy): domain Eukaryota; kingdom Metazoa; phylum Arthropoda; class Malacostraca; order Decapoda; family Parastacidae; genus Cherax; species Cherax destructor. Next base: position 2,121 of record WNWK01015039.1, read on the forward strand.
TAGTCACTGCTGCTTTCACGACCCTCCCCGAATTCACAGTCCTAGCCAACTTACTGTCACACATATACATTATACCACATATTCTTATGGCCTCCTCAATAACCCACCCATACCTCGCCCCCAACCTCCCACCCACCCATCTACCCACCTCCAACAGTCGTGACTTTGCACAATTAATACGCATTCCCGTTGCTCCACAAAACCCTTGTAAAATCCTAGCAATATTGTCAAGGCCCTTCTCCGTGCTCACCAAAATTGTGGTATCATCCACATACCCTACTATTCTAGGCCCCTCCCCCACCACCCTAGTCCCTCTCCCTACTCCTTCCTCCATCAACCTATAAAAAGGGTCCTGCATACAGGCAAACAAAATCTGTGACAGAGGACATCCCTGTCTCAGACCCCTACCCATTCCCACTTTTCTACCCAGTCTCCCATTTACCTGCACCTGAATACCTGCCTCACTATACAACGTCTCAACCCAAGTTACCACTTCCTCCCCAAACCCCTGCTTCCTCATGATTTCATACAAAGCCACTCTCTCAACACTATCATAAGCCCCCTTCCAATCCAGCGCCAACACCCCCCCTTCCGTCTCACAATCTATAAAATCCTTTATACGCTCATGACCTTGAATCATACTACGCCCCGGGATTCCACACTGTCCTTCCGCAATCACTCGGTGTATCACATGCTTTATCCTATTCCCTAATATCTTCGCAAAAATCTTATAATCCGCGTTCATCAACACAATCGGCCTATAATTACTCATTGCCTGTATCTACTTTCCCTTCTTCACCAACACTACCACTCCCACGCCCTGCTCCTTGCCCATTTTACCTCTTTGCTTCATGGTGTTCATCAACCTAACAAGACAACCCTCAACACATCCCAATGTTCCCTATAAAATTCATTCACAATACCATCCATACCTGGCGCCTTACCCTACTCATTCCATTCACTGCCTCCCACACTTCCACCTCCATAATCTGCCCCTCCATTTCCTCCCTATCTTCCTTACTCACTATCTCATGTATTCCATCCAGTATAACATTCCTCTCACACTTCCCCTAACACACTCCGCATATGTCCTCAAACCATTTATCCACATACACTCCAATCGCTTCAGTTGTTCTAATCCTCTGCCCCGAGACGTAACTTTCGAACCCTTCCTCTACAACCATACAATCCACAGTTGTCGCATTCTCCTCATTCTACATTTACCCAAGACATACTTTGAAGGTCTATCACCCCACAATACATCCTCCATTCGTGCTCTCACCCGATACCCATTGAATCTTTCATTCTGCAATTCCTTCAATTTATCCTCAAATTCAATATTTCCTGCATGTTTTGACGGCCCCCCCTTTCATAACAACTATTCAATTGCCCCTCCAGGTATTTTTGTAGCCCATACCTCCAACACGCCTCCTCCCTCCCCAACTTCATATGATACTCACGAATACCCACCTTAGCACAATTCTCCCACCAGCCTATCACGTCCTCTATATCCTTACCCCGTTCCCAAAATTCAAGCCACCATGACGCAAAACTTATCCTCCTGTCCTCCCCAACCAATAAACTGGAGTTTAACTTCCAATACCCTTTATACATTTTCGCCACTCCTTCCCAATGCACCTCCGCTAGAACTGCACGATGATCCGAGAAACCCACGTCCATCGTTTGCACCCTACCTACTCTCACCCCCCTTGTCACATACAGTCTATCCAATCTAGCCTCGTACCCCTGTCTCACAAAAGTGTGCTCCACCATGTCCCCCACCCCTACCACATCTCTTAAACCCACACAATTCAATAAATCCATTAAAGCTGCTAACACACAACCCGCCCCCCGAGGCTCCACGTCCTTGTTTCGGATTACACAATTAAAATCCCCCAACTATAGCCACCTCAGCCAAGCCCCCCAAAGCATATATCATATAATCATTAACAAAATCTATCTTAACCTGTCGCGACTGTTTTGCTGGCATATAGACTCCCACGAAACTAACTCACACCACTCCACTCCCCATCCACCTTCACACCCCTACCTCCCCCCCACTCTTCCCATGCCAATAAAGTAAAAGGGCTCGACATCTGTATAATCACTGCCACTCCACCCTTTAACCTCTCCGATGATCCAGCAAACACATGGTACCCATTCAATCGTAACTCGCTTCCACACCTAAAAATATGCTTCTGAATAAATCCCACTTGCACACCAAGTCGTCGTAGAGTCCCCTCAACACACCTCTTCACTTCTGCCCTTAACCCATTCACATTAATTGTTACACACTGGAAAATAAATGCGTTGGTTTGCCCTTCGGCCTCTGTGGCAGCGGCGCTGCAGGCAATCCCTTACTCCCACTCTTAGTAACACTTTTCCCTCCCTTAATACTGTTCTTACCACCCGCCCTTCCTTGTAACTTTTCAGTCTCAAGCTGCGCCGCTGTCACTAAAGGTTTCTTACATGCCTTCTGTGCAGGGGTTGAAATGTCATCACTATCAGAGGCTGTACCCGCTCTCTTACGTGAGCCACTCACCACATCCATACCCTCACAACTTTCACTCTGATGTATTTCTACACTGACAGTCTTGCTCACCAAGGCCGGACAACCCAACCCATCACACCCCTGGTCAGCCCTTACTCTGACCTCCTGCCCCGCACCTCCATCATCACCCTCACTCGGCACTAACAAAGGGTCATTCAATATGTCCTGCAACACCTCAGCCAATGGCAGATCCATACATCCTTCCAATGTTTGCTCCACCTCTTCCACCGTCACGGGTCGCTCCACCTCTTCCACCGTCACGGGTCGCTCCACCTGTGCCACTGTTGGTAACTTGTGACAGGGCTCCTCCACGCCCCGACGATGTCGCTCCACAATCTTGATGTCTGCTCTTTTGTACCGGACGGTCCTTCCCATGCTCACCGTCATCATCCCTCACTCGCCCACCAACTGCACCTATGCCTGGTTTCGGCCCACCTCTTCTCATACAGTCTGCCGCAACATGGTCATAAGCACCACATATACGGCATGTACGTCGTTGCCCCATATACGTTACGTACACCTGTGTACGAAATTCCGTCAGGACCACATAGGACGGTATGGGGTGTCTTAGCGTCATTTTTAACGAGAATGAGCCCTCTGGAAGGCCCTCCAAGGGCCCTCGGTCCATCTACCAGCCTTTGCCATATGTACAATTCCATATGCACTAAATACCTTGCTGATATCCGCCTGGTCCGTTTCAAACGGAACATTCCGTACCCGTACAAAAGTGTACGTACGGGATACGTCCTTCAGACGTACCTGTAGAGTCGAATTCACAGTGTAGATCTTATCCTGATGTTTATCAACTAGGTTCTCATAAGCCGTCGCCGTCAGTAGTTTAACAAAGACTCTGTTTACCCCATTCAATGCCACACCGTAGAGATCAGCCGTGTCAATATCGTATACATCTCGTAGTATCAATGGTAAAACAGTGGCCACAGTCGCTAGTTGCAGTGCCCCAACCACCATATCTATACACACAGTGTTGATCCTCCTTCTGTTGGCTGCCGCCATGTTGGTGAAAACAACCCCGAGGCTGTCTACCGAGAACTATCTACTTCCACCTATCCAGTGGTTCTTAACCTGTCACAGTTGGTCCTCGTCTTCCTCCTCCCTCCCTCCTCTTTATTTAAATAGGAAAAATGTGAAACTGGCTGTCCTTATTTCTATTATTTTTAACTATTGAAAAGGGTCTGAGAAAATCGTGAATTCAGAGACGACGTTAAGATTTTTTGCTGCTGGGTTTGGGGTGGGGGGGCGTCGACCCCCCCCCCAACCGGTTAAGAACCAGTGATCTAGTTAAGGACAAACGCGTATTATCTAGGCGTGTGAGTCAAGGATAGGAAAGCTTGATTGTGTTTATTGGAATAATGAATTAGTGGCAGAAGAAGAATAGGGGGAAAAGAAGAAATAATTTGAGATGATTAAACATGAGATTCAGTGGACCGTGGAATAAAGAGGAATGGAGAATCGCAGTTTTACTGGCGCAAATATTTAAATTCGTTTGAATTGGCCTATCAGTGTGTGTGTGTGTTTGTGTGTGTCCCCGTGTCCTTGGTGAAGGCAGGAAGCTTGTCTATGTATGAAAGTCCATACACCGGAAGAGCCCTGTATGCATGTGTATGTGTACATGAGTTTAGGAAATTCCAGGACAAACACACAGGATATCTAACACACACACACATGTGCAACACTTTGGTATCTTTATTTCTGAAACCTTTCGCCTACACAGTAAGACTTCTTCAGTCCGCTAATGAGGTGACTAAAATTGGAGACAGCAGCAGCAGTGGGGAAGTAAAGAGGATGTGATCAGTCTTATGCAAGTCTTACCTACGTCGTAAATAATTCTCTGCAGGATCCTGTTTAGATTTTTAACTCTCTTCTAGATGTGTTAGTGTGGCAGATACTGATGTTATATCTGTGTGGTGCTGGAAACAGGTTAAGCGTGAGGTGGACTCCAGGTCCTGCTACTTTCACGGTACACAGTGTGTCGGTATGAAGACAGGGAATGAAGAACCGTTTATGTAACGATGTTTCGTTTAGGAGTGAGGTCTGCGTAAGTCGTAGACCTGAATAAGCTCGGTATTGAGCGACTAGTGGGCTAGAGGAGCCTTGCCACTACACAATGTTCTTCACTCGGAAAGAAAATTTGCATCTGATCTGTTCATTTTTAAAGGGGTGGAGGGGTCAGCCAATGGAAGGCCTCGGTCATACGACCGAAAGCTCCAGCTGTGGGTCATCATATGATTAAGACGCGTGTCAGGAAACACTTGTCCTCTTTCCTGACAAACCTTACCTGACCTAAACTTGTCTGTCCTTCGTAATAATTGTAGTTTCTCTGTGCGTGTGGGGGGGGGTTGAACTCTGGTTCGTGTAAGTACTTTGTCTACCATTCCTGTAGTCTCTTTGAATTATCCTGTAGCCTGTCTACATGCGTATCTTTAGATACAATTGCACCATCCGCGAACCTTTCCATATAATAATTTTTCCGTAGTAGGCTGTTTATGTAAACCAAGAATCGCGGGGGACCTAGAGGTGAGCCTTGTGGGACTCTGCGGGCTGAAAAAAAAAATCTGAATAAAACAGAGCACCACTCTTGAAGGCCTACTGGCCCGTGCTAGGCAAATCTTACTCGCAAGCGTATCCACCATTGCTGTTACTTCCGTGTGGGTCATTCAACGCAGGGAGAGGAGGCTCTGGTCCTCTATCCGAGAGACATGTTGCCTTTTTGTACTCACCGGATGCTGGAAAATGCAGAGAACGCGCACACGCGTCCTCCAGCACGCCGGGCTTACAGGAGGTGCCTGCAGGCAGGCAACTTGCAACACCTGTGACCTCCCTCCCTCCCGTCACCCCGACGTTCCTCAGGGCTTAGACCTTAATTAGTTAGGGTAGGAGGTAGAGGTTAGGGAGGTGGTGACCAGGCACTCTGCTGTACCTATAATTGGAAGAGTATTAAGTCTTGGTATGTGCATAGGATGTGTTGTATATAAGATGTGTTTGTGAATGCATTCTTGTGTACATATACGATGCTCATGGTTTCTGAATGAAGGTAGACATGTACATAGATACTGTGTATATATATATATATATATATATATATATATATATATATATATATATATATATATTATATATGCAATAAGATCACAGTATGCAAAATAACCAGTGCAAAAAATAGTAAAATTCCAAGCAATTTCGTGATTTCTCACACATCAAGTAAAGGTAAAAATGATAAAACAACACAAAGCTGAGATATGACCTCACATATGACCTCACATAAGACCCTACTCACTGAACGTTGGAGTGTAGTGAAGATTCAGTCAGGTCACATGTCACTTAAAATTTACTTGACAGGTCAGGCACAGTTTAAAATCCTCACAAATTTTATTGATTATAAAAGAATATAATTTATACAACCCAGAACTTATATTTGAATCATAATCAAAATTATTTCCTCTGAAACTTGATTTTGGTCGTCTGGTGTTGCTTGTGTTGTGAGTAGACAAGAAAGGAGCGATCAATTTGCATAGGGAAGAAACCTCGTATTCTACTATGAATTTATCGTTTAGGTTTCAAAGGCACGTTAAATCAACTCAAATGATAAGAATCAAAGCACACTTTTTCATTTCAACATCTGCAACACACGTCAGTGAATCATAACCGCAGAGATCAAGGTTAAACTCCACAATGACAAGTTGTTACTCTATGAACCTGCAGGTTTTCGGATGACAGGTGGACCGGGCGGAAGCAGGTCTCCCGTAAAAAAAATATCATTGACTATTATCACAAATATGAACGGTTTGTTCTAGTCTTGATATTATTGTTTGTAGCTGCGTAGATGTTATTGTTTGTGTTGCTCTCTCTTCCTGGTGCCCCTAAAAAGCGTACCTCTTGTCTGCATTCTGGCATTAAGCCCGAGGATGCTAATCGTCGGTCACAAAAAGCGTGTTGAAGGATAATGTGGAGTGTGTTGTTATGTGTGGGTGCTGGAGGAGCTGCCCACGGCACTACCACTTCCCACTTGAGTCATGGTTGCCTTGGGCACTACCACTGGATACAGCCCGGGATTATCCAAGCACTGCTACCCTTGATGGCCACTCTGACCTCCGTCTCGAGCACCGGTAAGCCAGTGGTCGCTGCGTCCTTGCTCATTTTTTATTAAAAATTCTATGCATCAGCAATATGCTGTTACCCTATTCTATATGAGAGTTACACAGTGGGATGAATACAGTTTCCCTGTCATATTCTCTTATGCATGGATGCCAAAAGGTCTCGTATTCAGTGAGCTGGAGATGTAGTTCCTGAGCTGGGAGACTTCAGTAGTGTCAGCCTTTGGTGCTGGTGAGACTTCAGTAGTGTCAGCCTGAGCTGGGAGACTTCAGTAGTGTCAGCTGAGCTGGAGACTTAGTGTGTCAGCCTGAGCTGGGAGACTTCAGTAGTGTCAGCCTGAGCTGGAGACTTCAGTAGTGTCAGCCTGGAGCTGGGAGACTTCAGTAGTGTCAGCCTGAGCTGGGAGACTTCAGTAGTGTCAGCCTGAGCTGGGAGACTTCAGTAGTGTCAGCCTGAGCTGGGAGACTCAGTAGTCAGCTGGCTGAATTCAGTTGTCAGCCTGAGCTGGGAGACTTCTAGTTCATAGTGAGATTCGGGCACTGAGCTGGGAGACTTCAGTAGTGTCAGCCTGAGCTGGGAGACTTCAGTAGTGTCAGCCTGAGCTGGGAGACTTCAGTAGTGTCAGCCTGAGCTGGGAGACTTCAGTAGTGTCAGCCTGAGCTGGGAGACTTCAGTAGTGTCAGCCTGAGCTGGGAGACTTCAGTAGTGTCAGCCTGAGCTGGGAGACTTCAGTAGTGTCAGCCTGAGCTGGGAGACTTCAGTAGTGTCAGCCTGAGCTGGGAGACTTCAGTAGTGTCAGCCTGAGCTGGGAGACTTCAGTAGTGTCAGCCTGAGCTGGGAGACTTCAGTAGTGTCAGCCTGAGCTGGGAGACTTCAGTAGTGTCAGCCTGAGCTGGGAGACTTCAGTAGTGTCAGCCTGAGCTGGGAGACTTCAGTAGTGTCAGCCTGAGCTGGGAGACTTCAGTAGTGTCAGCCTGAGCTGGGAGACTTCAGTAGTGTCAGCCTGAGCTGGGAGACTTCAGTAGTGTCAGCCTGAGCTGGGAGACTTCAGTAGTGTCAGCCTGAGCTGGGAGACTTCAGTAGTGTCAGCCTGAGCTGGGAGACTTCAGTAGTGTCAGCCTGAGCTGGGAGACTTCAGTAGTGTCAGCCTGAGCTGGGAGACTTCAGTAGTGTCAGCCTGAGCTGGGAGACTTCAGTAGTGTCAGCCTGAGCTGGGAGACTTCAGTAGTGTCAGCCTGAGCTGGGAGACTCAGTAGTGTCAGCCTGAGCTGGAGACTCAGTAGTGTCAGCCTGAGCTGGGAGACTTCAGTAGTGTCAGCCTGAGCTGGGAGACTTCAGTAGTGTCAGCCTGAGCTGGGAGACTTCAGTAGTGTCAGCCTGAGCTGGGAGACTTCAGTAGTGTCAGCCTGAGCTGGGAGACTTCAGTAGTGTCAGCCTGAGCTGGGAGACTTCAGTAGTGTCAGCCTGAGCTGGAGACTTCAGTAGTGTCAGCCTGAGCTGGGAGACTTCAGTAGTGTCAGCCTGAGCTGGGAGACTTCAGTAGTGTCAGCCTGAGCTGGGAGACTTCAGTAGTGTCAGCCTGAGCTGGGAGACTTCAGTAGTGTCAGCCTGAGCTGGGAGACTTCAGTAGTGTCAGCCTGAGCTGGGAGACTTCAGTAGTGTCAGCCTGAGCTGGGAGACTTCAGTAGTGTCAGCCTGAGCTGGGAGACTTCAGTAGTGTCAGCCTGAGCTGGGAGACTTCAGTAGTGTCAGCCTGAGCTGGGAGACTTCAGTAGTGTCAGCCTGAGCTGGGAGACTTCAGTAGTGTCAGCCTGAGCTGGGAGACTTCAGTAGTGTCAGCCTGAGCTGGGAGACTTCAGTAGTGTCAGCCTGAGCTGGGAGATTCAGTAGTGCAGCCTGAGCTGAGACTTCAGTAGTGTCAGCCTGAGCTGGGAGACTTCAGTAGTGTCAGCCTGAGCTGGGAGACTTCAGTAGTGTCAGCCTGAGCTGGGAGACTTCAGTAGTGTCAGCCTGAGCTGGGAGACTTCAGTAGTGTCAGCCTGAGCTGGAGACTTCAGTAGTGTCAGCCTGAGCTGGAGACTCAGTAGTGTCAGCCTGAGCTGGGAGACTTCAGTAGTGTCAGCCTGAGCTGGGAGACTTCAGTAGTGTCAGCCTGAGCTGGGAGACTTCAGTAGTGTCAGCCTGAGCTGGGAGACTTCAGTAGTGCAGCCTGAGCTGGGAGACTTCAGTAGTGTCAGCCTGAGCTGGGAGACTTCAGTAGTGTCAGCCTGAGCTGGGAGACTTCAGTAGTGTCAGCCTGAGCTGGGAGACTTCAGTAGTGTCAGCCTGAGCTGGGAGACTTCAGTAGTGTCAGCCTGAGCTGGGAGACTTCAGTAGTGTCAGCCTGAGCTGGGAGACTTCAGTAGTGTCAGCCTGAGCTGGGAGACTTCAGTAGTGTCAGCGAGTACATCATCAAGTATTGCTAAATCCTATAGAAGCCTCGGCTACGCCACCTTCAGGTGTCTTGAGACACAACGTCCTGCCGCACCCCACCACAGCGTCACCACAAAGACCACCGATTTTCTTTGGCGAATAAACCAACTCGTGTTGACAGTCCTGTATGCCGAATTCATTGATAAATTCCAGTGTTGTACTTCCAGGGCTAAGATACCAACTTAATCTAACTTAGCCTAGCCAAATCTGACCTTAACTTAAAAATGATCCTGACCTATTTTTTTTTTTTTGGGCCTAATTTATGTTGATAACAGAATCTGGTAACCACTACTGTCTTGTCACATACAAGGTGGAGCAGGACGCTGTCTTGTCACATACAAGGTGGAGCAGGACGCTGTCTTGTCACATACAGGGTGGAGCAGGACGCTGTGTCTTGTCACATACAGGGTGGAGCAGGACGCTGTGTCTTGTCACATACAGGGTAGAGCAGGACGCTGTGTCTTGTCACATACAGGGTGGAGCAGGACGCTGTGTCTTGTCACATACAGGGTGGAGCAGGACGCTGTGTCTTGTCACATACAGGGTGGAGCAGGACGCTGTGTCTTGTCACATACAGGGTATAGCAGGACGCTGTGTCTTGTCACATACAGGGTGGAGCAGGACGCTGTGTCTTGTCACATACAGGGTATAGCAGGACGATGTGTCTTGTCACATATAGGGTATAGCAGGACGCTGTGTCTTGTCACATACAGGATGGAGCAGGACGCTGTGTCTTGTCACATACAGGGTATAGCAGGACGCTGTGTCTTGTCACATACAGGATGGAGCAGGACGCTGTGTCTTGTCACATACAGGGTGGAGCAGGACGCTGTGTCTTGTCACATACAGGGTATAGCAGGACGCTGTGTCTTGTCACATACAGGATGGAGCAGGACGCTGTGTCTTGTCACATACAGGGTGGAGCAGGACGCTGTCTTGTCACATACAGGATGGAGCAGGACGCTGTGTCTTGTCACATACAGGGTGGAGCAGGACGCTGTCTTGTCACATACAGGGTGGAGCAGGACGCTGTGTCTTGTCACATACATGTTGCGAGGGGTTTCTTTCGTAGATTGGGTAATGAACAGACGAGATTGCGTGGTTACTTGCTGTATTGAAGTCGATATATATGGGATGGATCTCAGAGCCGTAAGCCTACGTCTGTCTATTCTGCCTGTTCGGTTGGTACTGACTCTCTTAGAAGCGGGCACCCTTGAGTTCCTACAGTGACATACAGCCCCGATGGCCTGGTGGCTAAAGCTCTCGCCTCACGCACGGAGGGCCCGGGTTCGCTTCCCGGCGGGGCGGAAGCATTTCCTTACACACACATGCAACAGGCCTAGTGTCTAATCGACATGTGCCTAGGACAAAATGGTAACTAACAGGGTGGAGCAGGACGCTGCATAAAGTTCTTGGAGACAGAAAGTACCGTAATAAAAGTCTCATGTATAGAGGCTCTTGTATCCTCTTACCCAACATATTGCTCTTAATTTTACCAACATTTATACAGGAGCCGAGTTACTAGAAAGTTTGTTAGACTGATGTAAAGCAAGTTTAACTTGCGGAGGGCGTTAAGATTTTGTGTACTAGAAATATAAGGAAGAGAAGCTACAACAATTTTGACGGGAGGAGCGAGTTTGGGGGAGAAGAAATATCATTTAGTGTATGGAATAATGGATGTAGAAATGCTAGAAGACATAAAAAAAATTATTGTACAAGGTTTTTACCCTGTGGGAGGTTTATAAAGTGTCAAATACCTTATAAAAATCATCACTGGAGGAGTTATTGTATAAGGCAAAAATGCCTTTCAACGTCATGATGGTTAAACACCAGAGAAGACAGACTAGAGAAGGTATTCCGATGAGTGGAAATTTCAGAGTCGAGAATTTGAGGGATCAGAGATGTGAAGATTACCGAGGAAGAGAGAAAAAAAATTCTAACAAATTGCAGGTTAGTTGTGAATGGTTCCAGTGGTTGTATTGTGGTTTATATTCTTCTAACCTCACCTAACCCAAAATCAATTAAATAGCGCTTGTAAGCTTACAGAAATAGTTAAGTGGCGTTGGGCACCTTAAGAAGAAATTTAACGTGGTAAAATAAGGTGATTCTTGAGACGAGACGGTCAGTAGTGCCGGCAACACTGTAAGACAGCAGTAACCACTGGCTTACCTGTACTGGACTAGGTGGCAAAGGCGACCAAAACTTTGTGACCAGGAGAGATGGGGAAGTGTCAGGGAGGACACGTGATGTGCAGAGTAGCTCACATAGCACGCCTCTGGTCACATCTCTGAGGTTATGCATGTCCCAGGGATGGGCGAGACCACACCTTCTATATCTGTGATGGTTATTAGATGTGTCTATGCATGGGGGGAAAAATCACAGCAAAACGAGTGATTGCAAATATGAAAAAAAATATACCAGAGTGAAAAGAGGAAATAAAACCTGAGTGCTGTCATGTGTTTACACTCGCATCTTCAGATGTGTTTGTTAGAACATAAAAGCGCTCAGGTTTTATTTCCTATTTTCACTCTAGTATATTTCTCAAGTCTGTGCAAAACCCTAGCTCTATCTCTCTCTACAGAATCTAAACATTAATGCCCTAGAAATCAGGGTATAATAAGGTTAATACATAAGAAACTATGACGCTGTACGGGGTCATACGTTTAAACTAATTGGTTGGGTGTTGGCTAAATTATCACTGATAATCCCTTATCATCCGAAATCAAAATTATAATCCAAATGGGTACGTGAATGGGCACGCATATACTCTTTAATTAAATGTTAGATTATAATTATCCATTATTAATTTGTTCTGCCCGAGGGTCAATACAGCTTGGAAAGGCTCCACCCACATTTGCCAGAAGCCTGACATTGCAAAAACTTACTCGCCTTTCTTGACATTCTTGAACTGAACAAAAAATTATTTAAATGAAAGAGATTTGTGCAGACTGTAATGTAAACACAGTCCAGGGCGGTCTTTGAAATCTGGATAGATTCGTTATAAATAATAAAAAAAATGAATATTTCAGGTTACGTTGAGTCATCTCTGACCTGACATAGTTATATAAACAAATCGTTTATATGTGATTTGTATTGCTTTTAACACGTAACGTAAAGACCCCTCGGACGCTCCACCTGCCTGTGTCCTACGACAAGTGGACCCAACTTAGTCCCGACACCACTGACCGGGTCATCTCATGACCCGTGTGTCAGGTCAGGTTTCTTGATAAAGAAACAGATTCAATGGTAATAAACCAGTGGTCACTGCTGCCATGGCTAACACAGCCGCTAACCGCTAAACCGTAGTTTTATGATTGCCGTCCCTTGCACTGCGCGTCACTTGTTTCTGCGTTGTTTTCTCTGAAGATTGCGATAATATAAAAAAAAAACCGATCCCTTGTGTTCTTTGAGAATGTGATTATCATGCTTCTCTTGCCTGCTTCCTTGGTATGGCTGTGATCGTTCGTTCGGCTGCCATCTTTCACGTGGCTGTTATCCTTGGTATGGCTGCCATCCTTGGTATGGCTGCCATCCTTGGTATGGCTGCCATCCTTGGTATGGCTGCCATCCTTGGTATGGCTGCCATCCTTGGTATGGCTGCGATCCTACTCCTGCCTGCCATCGTTCGTATGACTGCCATCGACCGTGTGACTGCCATCCTTCTCATAGCCGTGCCCCTCGTTCTTATTAATTTACGCGGCCTTGGACGAGCTATATAAAAACTTGTTTACTAGACTAGAGAGCGCGTTAGATACATGTTAATTGAACATTTAACATCTTTAATGTTACATATAAATCATTACCCTCCGGAGTTTTCGATATGAGATTTTTTTTTCTGTGCTGGACATGTTATTGGACTTGAATGATGCGCTGACGGCAGTAATGAAGATAAAAGAGAAACGTTGAAGAACGTTTCCCTCTGCGTGGAGTTTTATCATTTTGATAAAAATCGAAGCTGGGCGAAACGTTGCTCCAATAATGATTGTTGTGAAGCCTTCTGACTTGCTGGAGGTTTCCGCAAATTTCTGGAGGTTTTCGAAGTTTGCTGCAAGGTTTTCTTTTTAGTTTCCTTAGGTTTCTTGAAGTTTCTGTAAGTTTATTAAGGTTTCTGGAGGTTTCTTGGTTTACTGAGGTTTCTGGAGGTTTCTTGGTTTACTGAGGTTTCTGGAGGTTTCTTGGTTTACTGAGGTTTCTGGAATTTTCTTGGTTTATTGAGGTTTCTGGAATTTTCTTGGTTTATTGAGGTTTCTGGAATTTCTTGGTTTATTGAGGTTTCTGGAAATTTCTTGGTTTATTGAGGTTTCTGGAAGTTTCTTGGTTTATTGAGGTTTCTGGAAGTTTCTTGGTTTATTGAGGTTTCTGGAAATTTCTTGGTTTATTGAGGTTTCTGGAAATTTCTTGGTTTATTGAGGTTTCTGGAAATTTCTTGGTTTATTGAGGTTTCTGGAAATTTCTTGGTTTATTGAGGTTTCTGGAAATTTCTTGGTTTATTGAGGTTTCTGGAAATTTCTTGGTTTATTGAGGTTTCTGGAGGTTCTTGGTTTTAGTTTCTTAGTTTATTAGGTTGAGGTTTCTTGGTTAATTGAAGTTTCTGGAGGTTTCTTGGTTTATTGAAGTTTCTTAGGTTATTGAGGTTTCTGGAAGTTTCTTGGTTAATTGAAGTTTCTGGAAGTTTCTTGGTTGAGGTTTCTGGAGGTTTCTTGGTTAATCGAGGTTTCTGGAGGTTTTTTGGTTAATTGAGGTTTCTGGAGGTTTTTTGGTTAATTGAGGTTTCTGGAGGTTTTTGGTTAATTGAGGTTTCTGGAGGTTTCTTGGTTAATTGAGGTTTCTTGGTTAATTGAGGTTTCTTGGTTAATTGAGGTTTCTTGGTTAATTGAGGTTTCTTGGTTAATTGAGGTTTCTTGGTTAATTGAGGTTTCTGGAGGTTTCTTGGTTAATTGAGGTTTCTGGAGGTTTCTTGGTTAATTGAGGTTTCTGGAGGTTTCTTGGTTAATTGAGGTTTCTGGAGGTTTCTTGGTTAATTGAGGTTTCTGGAGGTTTCTTGGTTAATTGAGGTTTCTGGAGGTTTCTTGGTTAATTGAGGTTTCTGGAGGTTTCTTGGTTAATTGAGGTTTCTGGAGGTTTCTTGGTTAATTGAGGTTTCTGGAGGTTTCTTGGTTAATTGAGGTTTCTGGAGGTTTCTTGGTTAATTGAGGTTTCTGGAGGTTTCTTGGTTAATTGAGGTTTCTGGAGGTTTCTTGGTTAATTGAGGTTTCTGGAGGTTTCTTGGTTAATTGAGGTTTCTGGAGGTTTCTTGGTTAATTGAGGTTTCTGGAGGTTTCTTGGTTAATTGAGGTTTCTGGAGGTTTCTTGGTTAATTGAGGTTTCTGGAGGTTTCTTGGTTAATTGAGGTTTCTGGAGGTTTCTTGGTTAATTGAGGTTTCTGGAGGTTTCTTGGTTAATTGAGGTTTCTGGAGGTTTCTTGTTATTGAGGTTTCTGGAGGGTTTCTTGGTTTATTGAGGTTTCTGGAGGTTTCTTGGTTTAATTGAGGTTTCTGGAGGTTTCTTGGTTTATTGAGGTTTCTGGAGGTTTCTTGGTTATTGAGGTTTCTGAAGGTTTCTTGGTTAATTGGGAAATTTCTTGGTTAATTGAGGTTTCTGGAGGTTTCTTGGTTAATTGAGGTTTCTGGAAGTTTCTTGGTTAATTGAGGTTTCTGGAAGTTTCTTGGTTATTGAGGTTTCTGGAAGTTTCTTGGTTAATTGAGGTTTCTGGAGGTTTCTTGGTTAATTGAGGTTTCTTGGTTAATTGAGGTTTCTGGAGGTTTCTTAGTTTATTGAAGTTTCTTGGCTTATTGAGGTTTCTGGAAGTTTCTTGGTTTATTGAGGTTTCTGGAAGTTTCTTGGTTTATTGAGGTTTCTGGAAGTTTCTTGGTTTATTGAGGTTTCTGGAAGTTTCTTGGTTTATTGAGGTTTCTGGAAATTTCTTGGTTTATTGAGGTTTCTGGAGGTTTATTGGTTGAGGTTTCTTGGTTAATTGAGGTTTCTGGAGGTTTCTTGGTTTATTGAGGTTTCTGAAGTTTTGCTAATTGAGGTTTTGGAAGTTTCTATTTATTGAGGTTTCTGAAGTTTGTCGGTAGGTTTCTGAGGTTTGGTTAATTGCAGGTTTCTGGAGGTTTTGTAATGAGGTTTCTGGAGGTTTATTGGTTAATTGAGGTTTCTGATGTTTCTTGGTTGAGGTTTCTGGAGGTCTTTAATTGAGGTTTCTGAGGTTTCTTGTTAATTGAGGTTTCGGAGGTCTTCTTAGTTATTGAGTTTTGGAGGTTTCTTGTTAATTGAGGTTTCTGGAGGTTTCTTGTTAATTGAGGTTTCTAGGTTTTTGGTTAATTGAGGTTTCTGGAAGTTTCTTGGTTTATTGAGGTTTCTGGAAGTTTCTTGGTTTATTGAGGTTTCTGGAAGTTTCTTGGTTTATTGTGGTTTCTGGAAGTTTCTTGGTTTCTGGAAGTTTCTTGGTTTCTGGAAGTTTCTTGGTTTATTGAGGTTTCTGGAGGTTTCTTCATGATTTCTTCAAGTTTAAAGTTGCCAGGGAAAATGGTTTATGTTAAAATTTTCTTCATGATCTAAAATTAATAATAAAAAAAAAAAGTTTGACGGCTACGTTATACGACTGTGTTGGTTAGTAACGCAGGTCAGCAACTATGTAACGTAGCAGGTCAGCAACTATGTAACGTAGCAGGTCAGCAACTATGTAACGTAGCAGGTCAGCAACTATGTAACGTAGCAGGTCAGCAACTATGTAACGTAGCAGGTCAGCAACTATGTAACGTAGCAGGTCAGCAACTATGTAACGTAGCAGGTCAGCAACTATGTAACGTAGCAGGTCACCAACTATGTAACGTAACAAGGCAGCTAATGCACCATCAGGCAGTAGCACTTAAGACACTTAACACTTATTAGAGACTTACTATAAACTATCGCTTGTAAACATTGACAGTCTTGACTAGAAAAAATATTTATTATAATTTTTATTATTATTATTATTATTATTAACCGATGAAGGTTATTCAGGCCTCGAGAGCTCTTGATCCAGGGAATTTAACCTGTTTTTTCCTTTAACCCGAATGCATCCCACTCCCCGGGTGCTGACCCCCCCCAACCCCACCTACTGGTTTAGCGCTTCCCCATGATTATGATGATAAGGGTTGAGATTGTTGCTCTGGTAAAGTGGCCTCGAACTCTGTGTCCTGAAGGTGGTGATCCAGTTTTTGTTGTTATCAACTGACGGAAGTTGATCTGGGTCTCTGAAGTGTAATGACGCTTAATGAAATCTCTTCTTTGTGTGTACTCACCTATTTATGGTTGCAGGGGTCGAATCACAGAGCACACACACACTGGAGC
This sequence comes from Cherax destructor, assembly GCA_009830355.1. Taxonomy (NCBI): domain Eukaryota; kingdom Metazoa; phylum Arthropoda; class Malacostraca; order Decapoda; family Parastacidae; genus Cherax; species Cherax destructor. Next base: position 18,631 of record WNWK01015039.1, read on the forward strand.
TGTGACTCGACCCCTGCAACCACAATTAAGTGAGTAGTGTGTGTGTGTTGTGTGTGTGTTGTGTTAGTTACCATTTTGTCCTAGGCACATGTCAATTAGACACTAGGCCTGTTGTATGTATATGTGTGTGTGTGTGTGTGTAAGGAAACACTTCGAAGTGTTTCGGCCCCGCCGGGAATTGAACCCGGGCCCTCCGTGCGTGAAGCAAGAGCGCTAGCCACCATGCCATCGGGGCGTGTAAGTGTGTGTATTTTGTTGTATATGTGCTTTGTGTGTTGTATGTGTATTGTGTATATGGAGTATCGTGTGTGTATACTGTGAGTTATGTGTTTTTATGTGTGTGTACTCAGGGAGTTATACTTACCGAGTTATGTTTAAGGGTGTCGAGTCTCAGCTCCTGACCCGCCTCTTAAACCATAATCGCCGTCATTATTGGTTCCTGACCTCATGGGCTTTATCATACCCACGCTTGAAACTTTGTATTGAGTTTCCCTCTACCGCTTCATCTTGCTCATTAAATTTATCTCCATGAGACTTAAAAAGTATTTCCTAACATCCCTGTAGTTCATTAGTATTTTTAGCTTCTATCTCGCCCAAACGCAAATCTTCTTAAAGTCTGTATCTGATCTGTCAAAGCCTCTAAGTATCTTGTAAGTTGTAATCATATATCTCAGGATCCTTCTAAAGTCGCCACGTTTAGTCTCTTCATCACTCAGTCCCCTCACCTCTGGGACTAGTTTTGTTGCAAACCTGTGAACAATTTCTAGGTTTCGTATGTTTGATCGTGTGAGGAGGCCCCATGCTGGTACTGCATACTCCATGATGGGCCTAACATATATCGTGTAGACAGTCTTTATTGAGGTTTCTGAAGACAATTTTTAGATTAGCTATCCTCGCATGTGTTACAGATGTTATTAGATTAATGTGCACCTCTGGCTATATGTTGAACGAGATGTTCACTCCAAGATCTTTCTTCCTGAGTGATATCTCTAGTTTCTGGCCTCTCAAGTTGTGTCCGTCTCTCGCCTCTCTCCCCGTCTCCAGTTTTCATAACCATACAATTGTTAGGGTTAAACTCCAGTAACCACTTCTTTGACCATTCTTGCCGTTTGTCCAGAACTACCTGTAGCCTCTCTATATCCTCTACAGTTTCTATTCTTCTCGGTTTTAAATCATCAACAAATGCGTCAATCCCCCTCTGACAAATCGTTTATGTATACATAAGAATAACAGAGGTCTTACAACAGTCCTCTTCCTTTTGTGACTGTGTAGTAGTTTCGGTTCTGATTTGGTCTTTGCTGCTGTGTCAATCTCAAAGTAACGTTCGGCTTCTCATCTTATCCTTGCATATTCATTCCTCGCTATTCTAATTGCCTCCCCATTCTCCGCCGTCGTCTGTGTTGTGTAGTTTTCCTTGTCCTTTCGCACCTTCCTTTTGTCTCTCTCTGCAGCTCTGATTAAATCAAGGGCTCTCTCAGTATCTTGACGTGATAAGCCTCCTGTAATGCACCTCCTGTGAGGTACGAACCTTGTTGTTTCCTCCAGGCATTTTCTGGCAAGGTCCTCCATCTCGTGGGTTGTCTGTCCAGGCAACTGTCTGTCCCACTGGATTCCATTTAGAAAATCTCTCATCCCGCCATAGCTCCCTCTTTCATAATCTGATTTACTATTTATACATCTCTTCTCCACTCCCGCCTCCACAAAGTATTCTTAGCTGAGCATCACATGATCACTAACTTCTAGTGGCAGCTCATATTCAGTTCCATCCATGTCAGATTCACTTAACGTTAAAACTAGTTCTAGCTGAGCTGGTTCGTCTCCTGCCCTAACTCTTGTGACTCGTGAAAATTTCCATCGTTGTCTCCATCAACTCAGTTCTCCATGTTTGTGGTCCTCTATGAGTGTCCCAGTTCTCCCAGTCTATTTCCTTGTGATTGAAATCACCTACAATCACTAGTTGTGTGTGTGTGCGCGCGCTTGCATACATGCACAGTGTTCACAAATACTCAGTAACTGCGAGTAGTTTATAGAACAACGATTAAACAATAGCTTGACCTTCATTGCCTCGATAAAATCAAAGGTGTTTCTTGCTGTTGTTGGCACCTTTGGTAATAGTGTCATATCCGGTGGGAGCTTTTTTTGTACTGGGATACAACCTTCACGAGTCAAGTTGCAGTAATCAGTGGAATGGAAGCACTGACACGCCCACAAACATTGTAATAATCAGTGGGATGGGAGCCCTGACACGCCCACAACCATTGTAGTATTCAGTGGGATGGAAGCCCTAACACGCCCACTAACATTGTAATAATCAGTGGAATGTTAGCACTGACACGTATACCTACCTGGAGAGGGTTTCGAGGGTCAACGCCCCCGCGGCTCGTTCTGAGACCAGGCCTCGTGGTGGATCAGGGTCTGATCAACCAAGCTGTTACTGTTGGCCGCACGCAAACTGACGTACGAACAACAGCCCGGTTGGTCAGGTACTGACTTTAGGTGCCTGTCCAGTGCCTTCTTGAAGATCGCCAGGGGTCTATTGGTAATCCTCCTTATGTATGCTGGGAGGCAGTTGAACAGTCTTGGGCCCCGGACACTTATTGTGTTGTCCCTAAGTGTACTCGTGGCGCCCCTGCTTTTCATTGGGAAAATGTTGCATCTCCTGCCGAGTCTTTTGCGTTCATAGCGAGTGATTTTCGTGTGCAAGTTTGGTACTATTCCCTCTAGGATTTCCCAAGTGTTTATTATCATGTATCTCCCTCGCCTGCGTTCCAGGGAATACAAATCAAGGAACTTCAACAGTTCCCAGTAATTTAGGTGCCTTATCGTACTTATGTGTGCCGTGAAAGTTCTTTGAACACTCTCCAGGTCAGCAATTTCGCCTGCCTTGAAGTGGGCAGTTAGTGTACAGCAGTATTCCAGCCTAGAGAGAACAAGCGATTTGAAGAGAATCATCATTGGCTTGGCGTCCCTAGTTTCGAAGGTTCTCATTATCCATCCCATCATTTTCCTAGCAGATCAGATGCGGTAGATACATTACTGTGCTCTTTGAAGGCTAGATCCTCTGACATTATCACTCCCAGGTTTTTCACATTACTTTTTCGCTCTGTTGCATGTTTAGAATTTGTTGTATACCCTGATACAGTTTTAATTTTCTCAAGTTTTCCATATCTGAGTAGTTGAAATTTCTCTTCATTGAACTTCATATTGTTCTGAGTGGCCCATTTGAAGATTTGGTTTACGTCCGCTTGGAGTCTTGCAGTGTCTTCGATGGAGGACACTGCCATGGCACTCCGGGTGTCATCCGCAAAGGAAGACACGGAGAAATGGCTTACATCTCTGTCTATGTCAGATATGAGGATGAGGAACAGGGTGGGAGCGAGTACTGTGCCTAGTGGAACAGAGCTTTTCACCGTAGCTGCCTCGGACTTAACTCTGTTTACTATACTCTTTGTGTTCTATTTATCTACTAACACTGCAATAATCAGTGGAATGGAAGCACTGACACGCCATCTATTTCAGGCTTCCTACAGAATATTCGTAGTGGCTCCGTTAATGGCTATTCTGGCGTTTAATATTTCCTTATGCTAACGATATTCATCATGTAGTCTGTTATTACTGTCTTCCATTATTATTACCTGATATTTATCAGCGTAAACTTCAGTATCTTTGAGTCTTATCTGTTTAGTTTATCCAGGTCTTCTTATAAGGATTATGTCATCTATAGTATCCAGAGATATATATACGTTAGACACATGTTCATGTTTTGGAGGCTATTATTACGATAGGTTTTACTCAGTTTAATGGATTGTAACATCTCATGGTGAGCAAAACGTATAATTTAAACATAAAATATATCTAGTTTATATTGCTTATGGCAAAAATGTGTAAAATAAATATATCAGGTTGCAAGTACATATCCTTGGGGGACTCCTGTGATGATATTCTCCCCTATTATGTCCGTTTACGCTTTTCCAAACAAAATATTTAATGTACTGTATAAAAAATTTCCCAAACAATGCTGACGGCTGTGTCTACAAGATTCCTTCTTATATATTTGATTAAAGTTTATTACGGTCAAGCTGGGAAAAGCCTCGAACTAAGATTACAACAACATAAATATAGCATTAGAAGTAGACAAGAGTCTAATGATCTGTTTATTCCTGTTAGAGATTTTAACCATCCAATTGTTTTTCAAAAAAACGAGAAGGTTGTATCAAACAGGTCTATGGTTGAGTGAAGTATAATAGAATCAAGCTTCATAAAGAATAGTTTTGAAATTAACATGAATATTGGTTTAGGATTATACAAATTAGACTCATTTATAATTAATAATATTTGGGTAGAATATAAGCTGTCTGACTGGTCCTTGACCATCTCACCTGCATCATCATAAAGGGACGGGTGAGGTGTTGTATGTTGACCGCAAGGTGTAATCTCGCCCTTGTATGCCTTCTGTCTACCAGTTTAATATCTTTATTATGCACCCCATACCCATCCTATGGGCGGTAGTCAAAAGATTACAGAGGTACATAATGGGTCCAGGGACTGGATCCCAAAGTTTTGATAGCTGAGCAAGTTACAAAGGTAATGAACTAACAAGCTACAAAGGTAATGAACTCACAAGTTACAAAGGTAATGAAACATGTAAGTCTACCAACCTACCTAGATATATAATTCCTGGGGCCACTTCTATCACTGCGTCATGAACCTCGCTCATGTCCTGCCTCTTCACTCTCTATCCCCAAGCCTGCCATCTAGCCAAGTCTAACCCTATCCTCTTTACCCTCTCTCGTGCCCAGCCTCTCCATCACCTCTAACACAACCTTAATGTCTCTTATCACAACTAGTTTATCCAAGCATCGATATCTCCATCACAGAGGGAATGACATTGTGTGGTCATTTGGCGGCATGGGGTCATGTTAGACAGGGATATAAGGTCGTGAGACCAAGCCTGACAAGGTTATGGCATCGCTGTGTTGACACTGTGGTTGATGTCAAGGGCAAGGGAGGAGGCAGCACGACCTACGGTGAGGTCGTCGTCCTGCCCAGGGAGACGCCCTATTACGCCTACAGACTTGGGAGAGGATCAATGCAGCGGCCCCACCCGCGTATTGCTTCCCTGCTTCAACAGCTGGTACACTGCTTACTGATATCTATTATAATCTATAGGGATGCGCTTTTAATGAGAAAAGCTTTGGGGGAAAAATTACTTAAGTTTGCGCTTGTGCTGACGCAGAAACGTAAACAAAACCAACCTTCGCTTTAATATGCGAGAATTCACAAAGTAAGCAATTAAATTTGTCTGAATTTACACAAATAAAAGTGTTCCTATGCCATTTTCACAATCACATTTCCTCTCCCTTCTGTATGTCTCTCCTTCCCTCCCTTTCGCCCAGAAAATTCAGATTTTGGCTCCTCTGCACTCCAGGCACAAGGACGTGGGGGTTCTGCTGGAGCCGGGTCAAGTCGGAGTCCTGAGTAATGCTCGGAGAGGAACGAAGGTGTTATATATAACGCATTCTACAGTAGGGTTTTGCCTCGGTGACTTTCTGAGGTGTCCGGATGTGCCCTGCACATGAGCAGCAAGGTGCACATAACGTAGGTGTTTGACCAGCCTCGTTCCACAGAAACTGTCACTAGACACGATTCCTTGTAGACTGAGGAATGGCAAGTGCTTACAGTAACTCCTGCTCCTCTTTATACAATTTACACACACACACATGAAGATTGGGGAAGGGCAAAGAAGACCGCAGACGGAGTACAGTCTAGGGGGCCAGAGACTGCAAACCTCAATCAAGGAAAAAGATCTTGGGGTGAGTATAACACCAGGAACATCTCCTGAGGCGCACATCAACCAAATAACTGCTGCAGCATATGGGCGCCTAGCAAACCTAAGAACAGCATTCCGACATATTAATAAAGAATCGTTCAGGACCCTGTATACTGTGTACGTTAGGCCCATACTGGAGTATGCAGCACCAGTTTGGAACCCACACCTAGCCAAGCACGTGAAGAAGCTCGAGAAAGTGCAAAGGTTTGCAACAAGACTAGTCCCGGAGCTAAGGGGTATGTCCTACGAGGAGAGGTTAAGGGAAATCGACACTGGAGGACAGGAGAGATAGGGATGACATGATAACAACATATAAGATACTGAGAGAAATTGACAAAGTGGACAGAGACAGAATGTTCCAGAGATGGGACACAGCAACAAGGGGACACAGTTGGAAGTTGAAGACTCAAATGAATCACAGAGATGTTAGGAAGTATTTCTTCAGTCACAGAGTGGTCGGGAAGTGAAATAGTTTTGGAAGCGATGTAGTGGAGGCAGGTTCCATACATAGCTTTAAGAAGAGGTATGATAAAGCTCATGGCGCAGGGAGAGTGACCCAGTAGCGGCCAGTGAAGAGGCGGGGCCAGGAGCTGTGACTCGATCCCTGCAACCACAACTAGGTGAGTACAACTAGGTGAGTACACACACACGCACACACACGCACTGCTCATAGAGCAGGGAGTTAGTTTAATATCTTTATTATGCACCCATACCCATCCTGTGGGCGGTAGTCAAAATATTACAAAGGTACATAATTGGTCCATTGACTGGACTCCAAAGTTTTGATAGCTGAACAAGTTACAGCGGTAATGAACTAGATCTGGTCACAATTATGACAAGTTACAAAGGTAATGAGCTCCAGGTAGAGCTGGTCACACTTATGACAAGTTACAAAGGTAATGAACTAGAGCTGGTCACAATAATGACAAGTTACAAAGGTAATGAGCTCCAGGTAGAGCTGGTCACACTCATGACAAGTTACAAAGGTTATGAATCATAATCACATCATATATAGTTAAAATCATGAACAAATTACACATACACACACATATATACATACACACACACACACGCACATACAACAGGCCCAGTTTTCAATCGACATGTGCATAGGACAAAATGGTAATCAATACACACACACACACACACACACACACACGTGGCAATGCTTTATTTACAGGGAGCAAAGTCAGGGTATTTTTCCAGAATGGTGTTTAATATACCACTGTGGATAAAATACTTTGACATATCTTGAATATTTCTGAGTGAGTTGTCTCTGAATTCATTAATTTTATGACCCCTGCAACCACAACTAGGTGAGTACACTGCTGGTGTTCCCTATTTTGGTATAAAAAAGTGTGGGAAGAAGTGGCCAGAGGTTGAAAACGACTTGATGCTCCCCAAAACAGTCCTCCCACACTGCACACATACGGAGACATGGTCATCATTAATAATGTCAACTTCACAGAAAAGCTGTAATAAGATATTGCCAGAAAAAAATCTAAGCAATTTTTAACATATTCGTCTCATTTTATTTACTGTTGTTGTCTCTTCTCACTGGCTGCTTCCCTGAACATGGAAACTTCAGGGAAGTTATATATATATATATATATATATATATATATATATATATATATATATATATACACACACAGATCAGCACATGTTTCGAGGTATCTGCTTCTCGCCACGTCTTTGGTGATTGAGATTGTCTAGTTAATATTAATAACATTAGATTGCATTTGGCTCTGAGTGTGAGGTGTAAAATAATTTTGTCTTTGGGTTCTACTTCATGTATTACTAGACACACATTATGCACAAAACAGTTTGTATATTCACCAGGTGGGAGGCTGGCAGCAACAAGGCAGTTTTTTTATTATAATTATTATTTCAGGACAAATACATTTTTTTTAACACGTTTAAGTAAATGCGAATTCTGAAGGTGGTTTGGAGTCTCCCTCGTATATTATCCTAGAAACTACCCGCTGCCAAGAAATTATCAATAACCTCTGGCCATTTCTTTTGCGAAGACTTTCGTGCTGTATGTCACCCATCTTACCCAAGTTATATGGTAATGTATTGATGACGTCTGGTGGCCTCGTAGTGCTCATTGGCTGGCCAGTTGATGACGTCTGGTGGCCTCGTAGTGCTCATTGGCTGGCCAGTTGATGACGTCTGGTGGCCTCGTAGTGCTCATTGGCTGGCCAGTTCATGATGTCTGGTGGCCTCGTAGTGCTCATTGGCTGGCCAGTTGATGACGTCTGGTGGCCTCGTAGTGCTCATTGGCTGGCCAGTTTCGCCAGGGGCGAATGCACGTATCACACAAGTGATTGGAAACTTCGTTTGTTTATCACACAGGAACTTCTACTCAGAAGAGTACCGGTAAACATCACAAACAGCTGGCGTTTGTAGTATATTTATTACTTTATTACTGTACACCTTCATAGTTCATATCAACAAAGATTCCAACTGTCAGGTCCATTTTTTTCTCATTTGCACCTTGCCTTGAGTGAGCGGTGTGGACGAAGACCAACAATGTCTAGAAAACATTTGTCTTTTTATTTGCTCAGAATAATGAAGGGCAGATGCCCAAATTTTTAGCTGTTCTTCGATGGCCAAATGCAGCTGACAACACGTGAGACAGATGGCGTAATATAAATCATACTCTTAGTCTCCCTCATCTATATTCGCTACTGTCATTACTGTCAGTTCCCCTCCCAGAGCAACACTCGAGGGCATGAACCTACTCGCTCTCCTCCATGGACCCCAATGGAAATAAGTCACTCTGAATTTTTTGGGTTATCCCAGGTTGTCTACACATATGCTGCTATGTATGATAATCTATGTAACTGTATTTGTGTATACCTGAATAAACTTACTATGGCTATAGAGGCTGGCTTGGCTGGTTCTCAGTGCACTGTGTGCTCAGATTCCCACTGCGTTGTCTGCCCTGGTCCAGTATGCTTCTGTCTACCCTATGGTCCAAAAGATCCATGCGCTGCATAAGTATGAGTTCTGTTGGTGTTCCGGGCCATGTTGATATCCCGGGAAAAGAACGGATGGATGCCAAGGTAAAGGCTGCTGTAGCAAGCCCATTTACAGCGGCTTCATGGACCATATCCACAGATATGCATGAAAAGTGGGTGGTTGGTGAGGCCTATAGACTGGCAGCAAGTTATACAGATTCTGGCAGGGCGTGGGTGCTCCTTCATTGTGTCACTATTGAGTAAGACCTATCATAAGACTGCCTGAAAAGCCTAGGCATACCTAGGCATATTATTGGCCATCTTGTAATATCTACTTCATAAAATGTATAATTATAGTACACCCCACTTTGTATATTACTAGAAATAAAGAATTTGAATTTGAATAATCACGTTAAAACAAATCTTTGTTGATTGGGGGTCGGGCACACACATCGAACCCATAACCACCTGTTCACAGGTGCTCCTGTGGATTTAGCTCTTAGTTTTCATTATAATAATAATGACAGTGCTCCTGTCCTCTCCCTGTGCAGCTTGTGGCGTGTCACTGACTGTGGAACACATTCAAACAGTTTGTCAGTGATTTATGCCTTCTGCCTTCACGGAGGTGCCTTTAGGGATCTCGGGATTTTTTTAGGGAAGTCTTTTGACATTAATAATTTAATGTTTCTTAAGCTGATACTGGTTATAGTATGATAGTATTTATTTATGTGGAGCTTTTATGTTCGTAGATTTTATTCTTAATTTATCTTTGTTTTTAATGTGTGTCCTCACCTGTATGTGGTTGTAAGGGTCGGGTCACAGCTCCTGTGTGTGTTTGTGTTTTGCATATATTTTATATGGCTGTGAGTGATGAGTGACGTACAGGGGTCGAAGTGCTCTGAAAATGTTATTACTTTCCTGAACATGGAGACATTTTGTCGGTACTTGTGGTGTATCTCCAGGTACCTCGTGCCACTCTACCTCTTTTACGAGAGTTTTATGTAAATGTTTAAACTATAGAGGATATGGTCAACTTCCCGCAAATAAAACCAGCAAATAAAACCCCCATAAATTCCATCAATATAACGACATTTATCTTTGCAAACATACAGGGTCTAAAGCCGTCAACAAACAAAATTTCTTGCATCAAGGGACTGCTCACGGAGTCAAATGCAATGTCTGCAGCTTTCACAGAGACCCACATAAAGGATCATTTTGACAACGAAATGTGGATCCCGGGTTATAACCTATACAGATGCGACAGACTAAACAGGCAACAACTGGGGGTTGGCCTGTACGTCACAGAGTCGCTCATTTGCTCAGAACTACTAAACGCCTCAAATGATGTAGTTGAAGTTTTGGCGGTAAAGATTAAAAACCAAAACCTGGTCATTGTGGTGGTATACAAGCCTCCGGATGCAACTTCCCAGCAATTCAAGGAACAGCTTTTGAAAATTGAACACTGTCTGGAAAATCTCTCAACTCCTGCTCCAAACATCTTTCTACTGGGAGATTTCAACTTGAGACACCTAAAATAATATTTTAGCAGAGATCACCCCAGGAGGCAGTCAGTTGAAAATTCACACACACGAGCTACTAAATCTCTGCACCAAATTCACTTTAATACCAGCAAATATTAGAGTCTACAAGACTCTAACAACGACGATCTAATACGTAATATAACCGTATCAAAGACAATACACCCAGATCACAACATAATAGAGGTACAGACATGTATGCACAGGGCTCCTGACCAGCAAAATGTGATCAGGGTGTCTTCACAAAATTCAACTTCAATAACAAAAACATACTGTGGGAACAAGTCAATTATGTCCTAAATAAAACAAGCTCAGACCTCTCCAACACAATTATCCTCAAAGATTTAAGTTATACCATGAATTAAGGAAAGATCCTGGACTTCACCTTACGAAAGCAGACAAAGCAAATGCGATAGTAATTATGGACAAGATAGATTATAGGAGAAAAATAACATATTAGAGGACAAGGGAACTGAAGTGCCCCTTAATGTTGTCCTGTCTATTTTTCACACATACTTCCATGTCAGGACGTAATATGGACAGTCTTGTGGCGAGAGACAGCTCCAACATTTATAAAGGCAACACTGAAAAATAACAGAACAGAAACACCTGAGCCCTTTCACGTGTTTTCTCACACGTCTTCATTTATGCAGCTACCTTTAAATATGTTCTCATCTGGCAATATATTGTTGTTAACCAGGCTTATTTTGAGGTGGAATAAGGGCAGCCTTGTGGAGTAGTGTATTTTAATAAACGACTGTCATTGAATAAACAGAAATATGGACGGCGTTCTCGAACGATGGTCCTGGTGATACAAAGTCCAAAGCTTTACCACTGAGCTACGAGTATTCTACGAGGCAGGTCCAGCGTGGTAAAGCGCGAGACTTGCCACCACCAGGGCCAAGGTTCGAGCCCTCCGCCTATCTTTCTGTTTAATTGACAGTCGTTAATTTCAACTTGTAATGAGTTTATGGACTATATGGCTTTACGGAGAGCGAGAATAGCTTTACTGCGAAAGCTAGACAGTAGAGTCGCAGACAGTGCTACTGACGGAAACATGAACAAAAGTTCGTCTTCTTTTGCAATTCATCCTATTAGAACCCTCGTAGCACAGTGGTAAAGCGCTGGTCCTGCTGCTACCACTAAAGCTTAATTCCTCAATAAGTCAGCTTTATTAAGCTAAAATTTATAGAGGTTTTCACAGACTGCTGTTATCCATAGTGCACCAAATTGGCCGCCAGTTAACGTTGATAAAATAGTGTCGTGATGTCAGGACTAAATGTATATAAAAACTAAATCTAACATGTATCCCCTAACTTCCTCTCCAATTAGGGAGAAAAAATGAGACATCTGGAGTATGGTAATCAGCAGACAAACTCTGAAGAGAACACCCAGTAGTGGGCCTCGCCCAGCCCATGTCCCTAACTTGGGCGCTAATGTAGTGGAAAATAATGAGGGGGTGAGGGAGGGACGGGCTCATTATATCATGCCAGGATATATATGACTATCAGATATACCTTCTGACTGGTGCTAGCCACCAGCCTCTAAATTTGGCGTTCATGACGAAGCTAGAACCAGCTAAAAAAAAATGTATAACACGCATACAGCAGTGTCTCGTGTGGTTGAGGAGGCTGTGTGTTGCTGCATGCTGTGTATGCTGCATGCTGCATGCTGTGTGTGCTGTATGCTGTGTGTGCTGTATGCTGTGTGTGCTGCATGCTGTGTGTGCTGCATGCTGTGTGTGCTGCATGCTGTGTGTGCTGCATGCTGTGTGTGCTGCATGCTGTGTGTGCTGCATGCTGTGTGTGCTGCATGCTGTGTGTGCTGCATGCTGTGTGTGCTGCATGCTGTGTGTGCTGTATGCTGTGTGTGCTGCATGCTGTGTGTGCTGTATGCTGTGTGTGCTGCATGCTGTGTGTGCTGTATGCTGTTGGCATGCTGATGCTGCATGTGTGCTGCATGCTGTGTGATGCTTGCTGCATGTGCTGTGTGTGCTGCATGCTGTGTGTGTGCTGCATGCTGTGTGCTGCATGCTGTGTGTGCTGCATGCTGCATGCTTGTGTGCTGCTGCATGCTGTGTGTGCTGCATGCTGTGTGCATGCTGTTTTGTGCTGCATGCTGTGTGTGCTGCATGCTGTGTGTGCTGCATGCTGTGTGTGCTGCATGCTGTGTGTGCTGCTGCATGCTGTGTGTGCTGCATGCTGTGTGTGCTGCATGCTGTGTGTGCTGCATGCTGTGTGCTCATGCTGTGTGTGCTGATGCTGTGTGTGCTGCATGCTTGTGCATGCTGTGTGTGCTGCATGCTGTGTGTGCTGCATGCTGTGTGTGCTGCATGCTGCTGTGTGTTGCTGCATGCTGTGTGTGCTGCATGCTGTGTGTGCTGCATGCTGTGTGTGCTGCATGCTGTGTGTGCTGCATGCTGTGCTGCATGCTGTGTGTGCTGCATGCTGTGTGTGCTGCATGCTGTGTGTGCTGCATGCTGTGTGTGCTGCATGCTTGTTGTGTGCTGCATGCTGTGTGTGCTGCATGCTGTGTGTGCTGCATGCTGTGTGTGCTGCATGCTGTGTGTGCTGCATGCTGTGTGTGCTGCATGCTGTGTGTGCTGCATGCTGTGTGTGCTGCATGCTGTGTGTGTCTGCATGCTGTGTGTGCTGCTGCATGCTGTGTGTGCTGCATGCTGTGTGTGCTGCATGCTGTGTGTGCTGCATGCTGTGTGTGCTGCATGCTGTGTGATGTGCTGCATGCTGTGTGTGCTGCATGCTGTGTGTGCTGCATGCTGTGTGTGCTGCATGCTGTGTGTGCATGCGGTGCTCATGTGTGTGTCTGCATGCTGTGTGTGCTGCATGCTGTGTGTGCTGCATGCTGTGTGTGCTGCATGCTGTGTGTGCTGCATGTGGTGTGCATGTGTGTGCTGCATGCTGTGTGTGCTGCATGCTGTGTGTGCTGCATGCTGTGTGTGCTGCATGCTGTGTGTGCTGCATGCTGTGTGTGCTGCATGCTGTGTGTGCTGCATGCTGTGTGTGCTGCATGCTGTGTGTGCTGCATGCTGTGTGTGCATGCTGTGTGTTCATGCTGTGTGTGCTGCATGCTGTGTGTGCTGCATGCTGTGTGTGCTGCATGCTGTGTGTGCTGCATGCTGTGTGTGCTGCATGCTGTGTGTGCTGCATGCTGTGTGTGCTGCATGCTGTGTGTGCTGCATGCTGTGTGTGCTGCATGCTGTGTGTGCTGCATGCTGTGTATGCTGCAGGCACACTCTTCCCACCGTGATAATGAGTTAATGTACATAAAGTAGAAATTATTAAATATTTGGTGTATATCTTTATGCCTTTGATGGATTTCGAGAGTTTTCCCCTACTCCCGCAGCCCGACCCTGGTCCAGGCTTGTCTGGTGCTTGCCTCGTCAACCCAGGCTGTTGCTGCTAGCAGCCCGTTGCCGCATATATTAATCACAGCCTGATTGATAAGATTTTGCATACGTTGGCAGATTATTAGTTTGCAATGTTCGAAATTTTATTTCTGAAATTGCTAGGTTTACACATTAGTCTGGTTGTGCCAATTACTAAGCCTACTAATAGTTCGTTATGATTGTCTAATTAATATTTTTTCTTCCATCTGGTTTAACATAGCTTTGTTATTTTGGTGGCGAGAGCCACTCTTAGGAAGTGTAAATAATTTCGTTCTTAGATATTATAGGAGTTTGTATGAATGCTTAACCTAGTCGTCTTTTCACCTCTAGTTTATGGAACCTAATAGGCCTAATGTTATATCTACATTGAACCCTTATACACTTCTCTCTCTCTCTCTCTCTCTCTCTCTCTCTCTCTCAGCTGTTATATAGGTTTAAATAATTTTCCTTTTGAACAGAGCATTGTGATATATTTGAGCATTTGTTTCAGGAGGAATACTACTTATATCTTTAGAATATTATGTTCATTATATATTCTGTTTCTCTGTTCTCTCTATTGGACTGATAAAGCCCTCAGTGGGCTTTATCAATGCGCCTTTATTCCACACGTATAAAGCTGTATCTAACTCGTGATAAAGAGAACACAGGTGTAAAGCTTTACATCCAGTCTACCAGAAGTAACACACGTACTTCGAAAGGTTTATTCTCCTTTTTTTTTTTTAAATATATCCTACTATTAATCATCCCTGCGGTTACTGGTCTTTATAGCCCGTTACGTGGAAGGTGGAAAAATATTTCAATTAGCTGAAATATATTTCTCCAGTTTACGGGCGAGGTAACAAGTGGACTTGACGTTGGGATATTATAGTTTTGAGGTGATAGACGGAGTGAGGGAGTGAATACCATCGTATTTACTATAGAATGAAGTGAGAGGATAGTTGGTATGTGTATATACCATTGGCCCTAAAAACAAAGTTGGGCTACAAAGCTAAAAAATTCTAATTATACAGCAACATCTCTAAAACTCTGACCTGAGCAACTTTAAGGGGTGCGTAAGTACCCTTGTATTCTAATAACATCTTCATTTTTTCCACTATAATCCACCTTGTCCGTGATTACTATCGCATTTGCTTTGCTTTCGTAAGGTGAAGTCCAGGATCTTTCTTTAATTCATGGTATAACTTAACAAATCTTTGAGGATCATTGTGTTGCAGATGTCTGAACACAGCTCACACCTCTACAACACAGTTGTCCTCAAAGATTTGTTAAGTTATATCATGAATTAAGGAAACATCGTAGACTTCACCTTACGAAAGCAGACAAAGCAAATGCGATATTAATTATGGTCAAGGTAGATTATAGGCGTCACAAGGCCAGTACAGCATCGATAAAAAATTTATTTTTAATTGAACAGTTATAGGTATATCCGCATTGTATCGCTGTCAAGGGTTTGTATTACAGTTCCAAGGTGAGAACTAGCTATATATGTTATAAGGTGAGAATCTACACACGACAGTTACAACCTGAAAATAAAAACTGTTTTCAGTTTGCACATCAATCTCCTAGATTTTTTTAGATGCCTAGTGGGAGTTTAATTGGGCCAGCTTGCTCTGGCAGACTTCAGTTAAGCAAAGAGTATGTGGTCAGGCATTCCGCTTTCAGTACAACAACTGCAAATCTGAATCTTGGAGCATCGCAGCTGGGCTGAAGTCACCCTTACTTATTACACATATCGGCATAATTATAGCAGTTCTGGTATTACCATCATACATCTGAGAAACATTGGCTTGTAGCAGCACTGATACTATCATCATACATCTGAGAAACATTGCTTGTAGCAGCACTGATACTATCATCATACATCTGAGAAACATTGGCTTGTAGCAGCACTGATACTATCATCATACATCTGAGAAACATTGCTTGTAGCAGCACTGATACTATCATCATACATCTGAGAAACATTGCTTGTAGCAGCACTGATACTATCATCATACATCTGAGAAACATTGCTTGGAGCAGCACTGATACTATCATACATCTGAGAAACATTGGCTTGTAGCAACACTGATACTATCATCATACATCTGAGAAACATTGGCTTGTAGCAACACTGATACTATCATCATACATCTGAGAAACATTGACTTGTAGTAGTACTGATACTATCATCATACATCTGAGAATCTTTGGCTTGTATCACACTGATACTATCATCATACATCTGAGAAACATTGGCTTGTATCACACTGATACTATCATCATACATCTGAGAAACATTGCTTGTAGCAGCACTGATACTATCATCATAAATCTGAGAAACATTGGCTTGTAGTAGCACTGATACTATCATCATACATCTGAGAAACATTGGCTTGTAGCAGCACTGATACTATCATCATACATCTGAGAAACATTGGCTTGTAGCAGCACTGATGATGATTGGTATGTAATAGCCCAGTTAGTATTGAGGGAATGGGAAGAGTCTCCATCAAGATGTTCTCGTTATTCTTGTGGATCGCAGCTACGTAATAAAATAAGTTAGATCACTGGCAGGAACCCAGTGGCCAGAGTTGCAATAATGTCCATTTGCGGCGAGTTTATGGAACAGCGCTTGCCATTAACCGTAAGTTAGTTGGTTAATTGGGCTTAAAGGTTGCTCAAGGTTGCATGTCGTCTGTTCACCACCAATCGAGACACTTTAACGCCTAAAATAGGAGTCGAAGTAAACTTGGAGAGACGTAAACCTCTCAGTATACGGTACATATCGCTTATTAATAAAAAGTAACAATGGTGCTTATAAATGAGGAGCAGTATTACGCAGCGGTAAGTAACAGCAACTATAAGATTGAGGAAGCTTGAAGGAGAACAAAGGAATAAACATTACATTACACTTTGCAAAATATTAAATAATTATGCTTTTGGAATTTACAGTTTATATTTAATTAACTTTATTCCGCTGTCAATTAACAGTTTGTTAGGGCATGTAATTAGAGGACAATCTTGGCTCATTATCTTAATAACCATCTAAATTATCGAAGATAGAGAAGTTGGATTTTCATCTTAAAATGAGACAGCCGCCATCTTTATTTATTTGTGAGTTATTGCGTGTGTTGACACACAAATATTGAGACACAATCAAACTCATTTAAAATTAAGTCCTTTTTAAAATTTTATCTTATACGTTTAAAGATATATTCTTTTTTCATTTATGTTAATGTAAAAATTAATTTTTTACCAAAAGAACCTTAGAAAACAATGAAATATATTTTTTTTCGTTAGGTTCAGAATGATTTTTGCGAAATTATTGCCTACACAAATTTTCGCTTGCCTTATTCGGCAAGAAGAGCGTTGCTATTTAAGCCAAAATCGCAAGTTTTACCTATTGGTCACGACATATATATATAAATACATAAAGTAATTCTGTTTAATGAGCACCGCCGGGAAGGGAAGACGTGTGGTACAGTAGTGATGGAGGAGGTTTACACACGAACACTGCGTCCCACCTTCCTGCCAGCGGCCCCACCATCCTAGTTTTCACTCTCCTTCTAAACATATTGTACGTGGATTATTCTCAAGGTATCTGCACACCATTGTTCATACACGCCATGGCTGCAGCAGACTGCTAAAGAGAGAGAGTCAGTGATAAACTGAAATTGTAGCCAGCTGGCCCAGTGGCTAGCGCGTCGGTGTGGACTTTTATGACATATAAACCATACTGGCCATGGTTTGGTTTATAAGTTTAGTTCATAGCCCCGTGGCCTGGTGGCTAAAGCTCTGGCTTCACACGGCGAGGGTCTGGGTTCGTTTCCCAGCGAGGGTAGAAACACTGGGCGTGTGTCTTTACACCAGTTGTCTATGTTCACCCATCAGTAAAATGGGTACCTAGGTGTTAGTCGACTGGTGTGGGTCGCATCCTGGGACAAAACTGACCTAATTTGCAGGAAATGCTCTGCATAACAAGGGGCTTTCTATATAGTAGTATGTCATTGATATCAGCTATGGTCTGTATACCTTGTACATGTACTTGTAGTAAATAATGATATTATTATTATGTGGGTTTTTTTTTTGAGATTGCCAGTGTTCATAGCAAATGCATGAATGTATAGGGGGCTCGTTAGCATTGATGTACCGCTATGATGGAGTGTTTCTGTACATACTCAGTATTAATACCTCAGTAAGCAAAACAAAACACTACAGCAAGATTCAACTTGGCTCACAGTTTGTAGGGTCAGGACACCACTAACAGTGACCCCCACTGCTGGTCACTGGTGACACAATAGAATTACGACGTGGAGGTGACGTGTCACACTCATTATGTACAGGGACGGCGCCAGAATTTTTGTTCTGGGTGGGATAGGGGTGGCCTTAGAGGTGACTATCTGGGTTAAAGGGAGGGCTAGGAGACCTGTTGCTTGTATTATGTCCTGGTTGACTTTTTAAACAAAACACTGACAATTTCTGTCGTCTGCTCGTAAACAAGATTCTGAAAATTCATTATTAGCTCCTTGCTAAAACAGTTTAGCAGTGCAGGTATTGTAGACCACTGTCAATGATAGTTTTGTGTAAATAAAACACATTAGCAACACTTAGGCATCTTTATTGCTGAATACAGGAATCAGTAGAGTTCTGTAAGCAGCAGAAGTATTAGTTATCAGTCCACATTCGGCTGAAGAAGCCTGTGGTGCAGGCGAAACGTTTCGTTATTAAAGATACCCAAGTGATGATTATTTTGTGTGAGTTTTTTAAAGCGTATTTCAAACAGATACCCGGAAAATGTACAAGGTAGTGCATGAGATGCCAACATTCAATGTTGGACGACTGGTTTCAAGCATAAAATTCCGATGATGAGCCAGATTATTATTATGGAGGAGCGCTAAATCAGTAGGGATTATACAGCGCCTATGGGGGAGTGGATGGAAGGTATTCAGGATCAATTCAGGGAACTGGAGCATAGATCTAATTCCCTGGATCAAGAGCCCCTCACCAGCGTCAAGGAACCTCCCTAGAGGGGTTTAAGTACCAGAATTGATCTTATTGAGAACATTAACAAAAATGCCAACCCCGTCAGCAAGCGTGGATTAGCATTGACTGTTGGCCTGCCATGCAAATTCTCTCCCAAGGTCTGAATCTTCCATAACAAGTAGTGGCTAGACCAGCCTTCCGGCAACATGGGAGAGCTGCAAGACCACACATGTTCCAGATATAACACTAGCCGGCTTGCCATCCCCTTAATGGTGAATTTTAAAGGTTAGTTTAATTCTTACACCATCCCTCCCATGCTCATCCTGTGGGCGGCAGCCAAAATATTATAGATGTACATAATGGGGACCAACATTTAGGAACTACGTCCTAATGTTTCCACTCGTACCGGGGATCGACCCCCTCCGGACCTCAGTGTGGGAGATGAGTGCTCTAGCAATTGAGCTACGGGACACCATAATAATAAAGGTACTTGAACTGACCCATGAGGAACCCCACTTGTTGCATTTTCCTATCCTGAAACATCTGCCCTTACCATCACCTTCCATCTTATGTTCGTCAGATATTCCTTGATCCTTTGTGGGACTTTACCTGGTATCCCTGCGTGCTCTAATTTGTGAATCAATCCCTGGTGGGGTACAGTGTCAAATGCTTTCTACAATCCAAGAATATTACCTGGAGGGGATTTCGGGGTCAACGCCCCCGCGCCCCGGTCTGTGATCAGCCCTCATGGTGGATCTGGGCCTGATCAACCAGGCTGTTACTGTTGGCCGCACGCAACCCGACGTACGAACCACAGCCCGGCTGGTCAGATACTGACTTTAGGTGCCTGTCCAGTGCCTGCTTGAAGACAGCCAGGGGTCTTATGTATGCTGGGAGTCAGTTGAACAGTCTTGCGCCCCTCACACTTATTGTGTTGTATCTTATCGTGCTAGTGGC
Source organism: Cherax destructor (assembly GCA_009830355.1). Taxonomy (NCBI): domain Eukaryota; kingdom Metazoa; phylum Arthropoda; class Malacostraca; order Decapoda; family Parastacidae; genus Cherax; species Cherax destructor. Next base: position 38,293 of record WNWK01015039.1, read on the forward strand.
ACCCCTGCTTTTCATTGGGGGAATGTTGCATCTCCCTCTAGGATTTTCCAAGTCCATTCTAGGGAGTACAGGTTGAGGAACTTCAAACGTTCCCAGTAACTGAGGTGTTTTATCACAGTTATGTGTGCCGTGAAGGTTCTCTGTATATTTTCTAGGTCGGCAATTTCACCTGCCTCGAAAGGTGCTGTTAGTGTGCAGCAATATTCCAGCCTAGATATAACAAGCGAGCTGAAGAGTGTCATCATGGGCTTGGCATCCCTAGTTTTGAAGGTTCTCATTATCCATCCTGTCATTTTTCTAGCAGATGCGATTGATACAATGTTGTGGTCTTTGAAGGTGAGATCCTCTGACATTATCACTCCCAGGTCTTTTACATTAGTTTTTCGCTCTATTGTGTGGTTGGAATTTGTTTTATACTCCGATATAGTTTTAATTTCCTCACGTTTTCCATATCGGAGTAATTGAAATTTCTCATCATTGAACTTCATATTGTTTTCTGCGGCCCATTTAAATTATTATTATTATTATTATAATCAAATAGAAGCGCTAAACCATAGGGGTCATACAGCGCTGCAGACCCATTTAAAGATTTGGTTGATATCTGCCTGGAGTCTTGCAGTGTCTTCAATGGAGGACACTGTCATGCAAATTCGGGTGTCATCTGCAAAGGAAGACACGGTGCTGTGGCTTACATCCCTGTCTATGTCAGATATAAGGATGAGGAACAAGATGGGAGCGAGTACTGTGCCTTGTGGAACAGAGCTTTTCACTGTAGCGCCTCAGACTTTACTCTGTTTACTACTACTCTTTGTGTTCTGTTAGGAAATTATAGATCCATCTACCAACTTTTCCTGTTATTCATTTATCACGCATTTTGTGCGCTATTACACCAAGGTCACACTTGTCAAAGGTTTTTGCAAAGTTTATGGATACCACATCTGACTTTTGTTTGTCTTCTAGAGCATCCAGGACCTTGTCATAGAGGTCCAGTAGTTGGGACAGGCAGGAGCGACCTGCTCTAAACCCATGTTGTCCTGGTTTGTGTTACTGATGGGTATCTAGATGGGTGGCGATCTTGCTTCTTAGAACCCTTTCAAAGATTTTTATGATATGGGATGTTAGCGCTATCGGTCTGTAGTTCTTTGCTATTGCTTTACTGCCATTTTTGTGGAGTGGGGCTATGTCTTTTGTTTTTAGTGAGTGTTGGACGATCCCTGTGTCCATGCTCACTCTCTATAGGATGTTAAAAGCACATGATAGGGATTTCTTGCAGTTCTTGATGAACACGGAGTTCCATGAGTCTGGGCCTGGGGCAGAGTGCATGTCAAGATAATATCTGATAGGTTTGATTCTACCAAATTCTGTGTCTCGCTCATAAAAAAAATCATTTAGGTTTTCGACTCTCAGTCTGGTTAGCGGCTTGCTAAAAACCAAGTCATATTGGGACTTGAGCTCGCCAATTGCTGTCAGCTGTGTAGGACCCATCTCGTCTAAGTAGGGGCCCAATACTGGTTGTTGTTCTCGACTTAGATTTGGCATAAGAAACATAAGCAAAGGTCAACTACTGCGCTCCCTGAATAGGGCCCAATGTTTATAGTGTATATTTATGTACATTTGATGTATATAGTTTTCCATATAATTTTATATTGCTGATATTTTCATTAATAGTTAAAATAAAAATATCTTGCTTTATATTATTATTTGACTTATTATATTAGCTATGTATGTAAGTAGGATGTAACATATTACACTTCTCACTGTGCTCATTGTTGAAGATTTGTGACTGGCTGTCCGCATTGGCAAACTGCTTAGCTGACTATCAGCTCGCTTGTTTACCTGCCGGCGTCTCTGCAGTACCACAGGCGAGTCGCGTGATATCACCTTCAGCCCATACCTCTATCTCTCTCCTTTTGCCTCTAGTACTGGAAAAATCTCTCCAGGGACCTCTCTCGTCCCTGGTTGTTTGTTCGTTATTTTGATTCTGTTTTGGTAGAGTATGATTTCGTTGGTAAGTCGAAACATACATCTTGTAACTCTGTTCACAGAGCATAGTTCAGACTTGTCAACCCTGGTCCCAAGCTGGAGCTTCTGACCTAGTGTGGCATCCACGCACCGTCGTAGTCGGGGATTTGGTTATTCTGAACTTAGATTCAGTATTAAGGGAGTTTTATGACTTTTATGGAGGATCCCCAGTTAGGGTTGTTATTTTGTCTCCTTGTTCCTGACGCTGTGCTGCTGCTTGTTATATTATTGCTGTTGGCGAATGATTCATCATATTGTTCAAGCAAGCTGTTTTGTTTTGCCTTGATGGTCGAGAAGATAGATTATTTGTGTACTTTTGTCAGTCACTTTTTAAGTCTAAGTAGAGTCGAGTCTTACTGAGACATAACGAGCACTTTGAGCACACACGTACACATTCACACACACTTGTATGTTGTACTAGTATTTTTATACTTGATAGCAACGTACCAGACGGTACTTGTAATTCGTACTGTTATGAAAATTGCCCTCAGCACTATACTACCATATGTACAATTCAATATTGCACTACAAGAGATATGAAGAAGCTTGTATCCTAAACTATAATATTTATTATCCGCCTTGACACCTTTTGTATTCAAGATCTCAAATATTATTTCTTTGGATTATTATCACCTAGTTGTAATCCCAAAACTCTATTAATATTTCACTCAAGTCAAGGGATAACTAGACCTGATCTTGTTCTGTCAACTTGTTACAAAAACCAGAAACAGACTGAGTGCTAGAGGGGGAGACCTTCTAGTATTCTCTGCAGATGTCTATACTTTATAGATATCTCCTTTTTGTAACATCAACCCATCCCTTTCTCAATTTCCGTTATTGTCAAAATTCAAAATTCAAATTAAAATTCTTTATTTCTAGTAATATACAGAGTGGGGTGTACTTATAGTAATGTACATTTTATGAAGTAGATATTACAAGATGGCCAATAATATGCCTAGGTATGCCTAGGCTTTTCAGGCAGTCTTATGATAGGTCTTACTCAATAGTGACACAATGATTGTACTGATAGTAAGGTTAGGTAATTGTAGTGATTATCTAGGTTTACAATATTGAGGTACTGAAATTCAAACATTTAAGAATTAAACAATTAGTTTAAAGAATTTAACAATTATTTTATGTATTAATGGTAAAGGTGATGTATTGGCATAACACCGTTTCTATATTGGAGTGTCTTAGGCAAACTTATTCTATATTGGAGTGTCTTAGGCAAACTTATGACTAGCTTAAGAATTATGAAGCAATAGTTGTATTAGAATTTTGGTTAGTCATGTGAAATTAAGGGGAATCACAGATATAATTAAGTGTCTTTTGCTGTGGATATGTGCAAGATAAAGTAGTTTTCATGTGGTTAGCTACCGGTTGGGTGCGTAAGTGAGATAAGATGTTTTTTAACGGTGCTTTTGAAAATGGAGGTTGTGTCTGCAGTTCTAGAGTTTTCAGGCAGGGAGTTCCAGATTTTAGGCCCTTTTATGCACATTGAATTTTTGTATAGATTTAGTCGGACACGGGGAATGTCAAAGAGATGTTTATGTCTGGTATTATGTTTATGGGTCCTGTCACAACTGTCAAGAAAGTGTTTTAGCTCAGGGTTAAAGTTGGAATTTATGGTTCTATAAATGTAGATAGCAGAGTAGTAAGTATGGATGTTCTGAACAGTGAGTAGGTTTAGATCTTTAAATAGTGGGGGGGGGATGCTGCCTAGCGTTGGATTGCGTGATAATTCTTACTACGGCTTTTTGTTGGGTTATTATTGGCTTTAGGTGGGTAATTGCTGTTGATCCCCATGCACAAATGGCATATGTGAGGTAAGGATAGATGAGTGAATAGTATAGTGTGAGTAGGGCTGATTGTGGTACATAATACCGTATCTTAGAGAGGATCCCCACAGTTTTGGACACTTTGTTATGTGTTGGATATGGGTGCTGAATTTCAGGCTGCTGTCAAGGTGAAGGCCCAGGAATTTGCCCTCGTTATGTTTAGCAATAGGTGTAGAGTTGATCTTAATGTTTAATTGTGGATCACCTGCTCTGTTGCCAAACATAATATAGAAGGTCTCATCAGTGTTGAGTGTAAGTTTATTGGCTGTCATCCATATTGATATTTTTATTAATTCGTTGTTAACAATGGTATTAAGCGTGGCAAGATTTGTGTGGGAGATGACATAAGTTGTGTCGTCAGCAAAGAGTATTGGTTTCAAGTGTTGTGATACATTGGGAAGATCATTGATGTAGGTTAGTGAGGCAAAACTTACCTTCCTTAAATATATGAACGTTTCTTTAAAAAGGTCTAAGTAAGTGTATATTTTGTCCCCCTGTGTGCATGTATATACTCACCTATTTGTGGTTGCAGGGGTCGATTCATACCTCCTGGCCCCGCCTCTTCACTGATCGCTATTAGGTCCTCTCTCTCCCTGCTCCATGAGCTTTATCAAACCTCGCTTTAAAACTATGTATGGTTCCTGCCTCCTCTACACCACTTTCTAGGCTATTCCACTTCCTGACAACTCTGACTGAAGAAATACTTCCTAACATCCCTTTGGCTCATCGGAGTCTTCAACTTACAATTGTGACCCCTTGTTTCTGTGTCCCCTCTCTGGAACATCCTGTCTCTGTCCACCTTGTCAATTCCTCGCAGTATTTTGTATGTCGTTATCATGTCTTCCCTAACCCTCATGTCCTCCGGTGTCGTCAGGCCGATTTCCCTTAACCTTTCTTCGTTGGATAATCTCCTTAGCTCTGGGACTAGTTTTGTTGCAAACCTTTGCACTTTCTCTAATTTCTTGACGTGCTTGACCAGGTGTGGGTTCCAAACTGGTGCTGCATACTCCAGTATGGGCCTGACGTACACGGTGTACAGTGTCTTGAACGATTCCTTACTGAGGTATCGAAACGCTATTCTCAGGTTTGCCAGCCCCTCAAGGGAGATTTCTTGACGCTGGTGAGGGGCCCTTGATCTAGGGGATTGGATCTGGGCTCCAGTTCCCTGAATTAAGCCAGAATACTCTCCTTTTCCCATAGGCGCTGTATAATCCTACGGGTTCAGCGCTTCCCCATGATTATAATAATTAGGCTTGCCAGGCGCCCATGTGCTGCAGCAGTTATCTGATGTGCGCGTCAGGAGATCATTTTTTCTTGAGTGAGGTTTGCAGTCTTTGACCACCTAACCCACACTCTGTCTGCAGTCTTCTTTGCCCTTCCCAGATCTTCATGACTTTGCATTTGGTAAGGAAATTCGAGGAGCCAGTTGCTGGACCAGGCTTCCAGCCTGGCCAGGTCTCTTTTTAGTCCTGCCTGGTCCTCGTCTAATTTAATTCTCATTAACTTCACATCATCCGTCATGGCATTCATGTGTGTTTGTGAGAGAGAGAGAGCAATCAAGCAAGCATGAGCATGTGTATGTGAAAGATAAAGTGCGTGCCTTTCTGACATCATCACGATGCCAAATGACTTCGAAAAGGCAATAAATGACATGCCCATGCACTCCGCTCCAGGCCCAGACTCATGGAACTCCGTGTTCATCAAGAACTGCAAGAAGCCCCTATCACATGCTTTTAACATCCTATGGAGAGGGAGCATGGACACTGGGATCGTCCCGCAGCTACTAAAAACAACAGACATAGCCCCGCTCCACAAAGGGGGCAGTAAAGCAATAGCAAAGAACTACAGACCAATTGCGCTAACGTCCCATATCATAAAAATCTTTGAAAGGGTTCTAAGAAGCAAGATCGCCACCCATCTTGATACCCATCAATTGCACAACCCAGCACAGCATGGGTTTAGAGCAGGCCGCTCCTGTCTGTCCCAACTACTGGACCACTACGACAAGGTCCTGGATGCTCTAGAAGATAAACAGAATGCAGATGTTATATACACAGATTTTGCAAAAGCCTTTGACAAGTGTGACCATGGTGTAATAGCACACAAAATGCGTGATAAAGGCATAACAGGAAAAGTTGGTAGATGGATCTATAATTTCCTAACACGTAGAACACAAAGAGTAGTAGTCAACAGAGTAAAGTCTGAGGCAGCTACTGTGAAAAGCTCTGTTCCACAAGGCACAGTACTTGCTCCCATCCTATTCCTCATCCTCATATCAGACATTGACAGGGATATAAGCCACAGTGCACTGTCTTCCTTTGCAGATGACACCCGAATCTGTATGACAGTGTCCACCGTTGAAGACACTGCAAGACTCCAAGCAGACATAAACCAAATCTTTAAATGGGCTGCAGAAAACAATATGAAGTTCAATGATGAGAAATTTAAATTACTCAGATACGGAAAACGTGAAGAAATTAAAATCTCATCGGAGTACAAAACTAATTCCAACCACACAATAGAGCGAAAAACTAATGTCAAAGACCTGGGAGTGATCATGTCAGAGGATCTCACCTTCAAGGACCATAACACCGTTGCAATCGCATCTGCTAGAAAAATGACAGGATGGATAATGAGAACCTTCAAAACCAGGGATGCCAAGCCCATGTTGACACTTTACAGATCGCTTGTTCTATCTAGGCTGGAATATTGCTGCACACTAACGGCACCTTTCAAGGCGGGTGAAATTGCTGACCTTGAAAATGTGCAGAGAACCTTCACCGCACGCATAAGTGCGATAAACCACCTCAACTACTGGGAACGCTTGAAGTTCCTAAACCTGTACTCTCTAGAACGCAGGCGGGAGAGATACACCATTATATACACATGGAAAATTCTCGAGGGCTTAGTACCAAACTTGCACACAAAAATCACTCCGTACGAAAGCAAAAGACTCGGCAGGCGATGTAACATCCCCCCAATGAAGAGCAGGGGTGCCACTAGCACGTTGAGGGACAACACAATAAGTGTGAGGGGCCCAAGATTGTTCAACTGCCTCCCAGCATACATCAGGGGGATTACCAACAAGCCCCTGGCTGTCTTCAAGCAGGCACTGGACAGGCACCTCAAGTCGGTACCTGATCAGCCGGGCTGTGGTTCGTACGTTGGACTGCGTGGGCCAGCAGTAACAGCCTGGTTGATCAGGCTCTGGTCCAACAGGAGGCCTGGTCACAGACCGGGCCGCGGGGGCGTTGACCCCTGGAATTCCCTCCAGGTAGACTCCAGGTAGGTATACATGGGATTTGGACGGTCCACGCGCAGAGAAGTTATAGTATCAGTCCCTCATCCCACACAGTGTAAGTAACTTGGAGTTTACTTGGAGAGGGTTTCGGGGGTCAATGCCCCCGCGGCTTGGTCTGAGACCAGGCCTCATGGTGGATCAGGGTCTGATCAACCAGGCTGTTACTGCTGGCCGCACGCAAACAGATGTACGAACCACAGCCCGGTTGGTCAGGAACTGACTTTAGGTGCCTGTCCAGTGCCGTCTTGAAGTTAAGTAAGTTTATTCAGGTATACACAAATACATTTACATAGATAATCATACATAGCAGCATATGTGTAGAGAACCCAGGATAACCCAAAAAGTCAGACAGAGTGACTTATTTCCATTGGGGTCCTTTTAGTACCTTAATATTATACACTGTAGGAGATATATGTTATTATATTATAAAGGCCAGGGGTCTATTGGTAATCTCCCTTATGTATGCTGGGAGGCAGTTGAACAGTCTTGGGCCCCTGACACTTATTGTGTTGTATCTCAGCGTACTCGTGGCGCCCCTGCTTTTCATTGGGGAAATGTTGCATCGCCTGCCGAGTCTTTTGCTTTCATAGGGAGTGATTTTCGTGTGCAAGTTTGGTACTAATTCCTCTAGGATTTTCCAAGTGTATATTATCATGTATCTCTCTCGCCTGCGTTCCAGGGAATACAGATCATGGGCCTTCAACCGTTCCCAGTAATTTAGGTGCCTTATCTTCCTCCGAGACTTACCGTACGTGTCCAGCCGTGCCCACCTGATTTTAGAGTTCGACGGAAGTGAGTGTCTGTTCCACTCCTCATTTGCATAAGAAAAGTTACTGAGGCACATTAAGGTCCATAAGGACCCCAAAAGAAATGTCACTTTATTTTTTTTTTGGAGGGGGGTTATCCTAGGTAATTGACACTATGATAATAGTACTTATGTGTACCTGTGCCTAAATAAACTTAGCGCAGTGGCTAGTTTAAATAGCGTACAACGGAGAGGACGAGAGAACCGAATCCCATACGAGGCTTGACGCAGGAGCAAGTCCTTACCTCTGTTCAATAAACATAATGGATGTGTTTCCATAAGACACCTGCTGTCCCTGTCCCTGTTCTCCCATCAGTATAAAATGGGTACCTGGGTGTTAGTCGACTGGTGTAGGTCGCATCCTGGGACAAGATTGACCTAATTTGCGGGAAATGCTCTGCATAACAAGCGGCTTTCTATATAGTAGTATGTCACTGATGTCAGCTATGGTCTGTATATCTTGTACACGTACTTGTAGAAATAAATATATATTATTACATATACTGTACCTTGGGGTCAGTAGACTGTTGTGGATCGCATCAGAGGCCTACAATGGACCTCAATGGAAATAAGCCACACTGCCTGACTTTCTATTGTCCTGGGTTATTACCCCTACCAGGGATTAATCTAAATAAAATCTTCTGTAGAATGGAAGTAATAAGGATCCCAATGGAAATTAAGTCACTTTGTCTGACTTTTTGGGTTATCCTATTTAATCTACACATAAGCTGACTGTATGACAAATTATGTAACTGTATTTGTGTACCTGTGGCTGAATAAATTTACATAATGAAACTAAGGAGTGCGCGCGCACGCACATAATGATTTTTATTTCAAATTAATGTGTAAACCTGAGCGATAATAGTGTACACAGCCACTTGCATGTGCTCCTGCCCACCACTGTAACATGCTCCTGCCCACCACTGTAACATGCTCCTGCCCACCACTGTAACATGCTCCTGCCCACCACTGTAACATGCTCCTGCCCACCACTGTAACATGCTCCTGCCCACCACTGTAACATGCTCCTGCCCACCACTGTAACATGCTCCTGCCCACCACTGTAACATGCTCCTGCCCACCACTGTAACATGCTCCTGCCCACCACTGTAACATGCTCCTGCCCACCACTGTAACATGCTCCTGCCCACCACTGCTAACATGCTCCTGCCCACCACTGTAACATGCTCCTGCCCACCACTGTAACATGCTCCTGCCCACCACTGTAACATGCTCCTGCCCACCACTGTAACATGCTCCTGCCCACCACTGTAACATGCTCCTGCCCACCACTGTAACATGCTCCTGCCCACCACTGTAACATGCTCCTGCCCACCACTGTAACATGCTCCTGCCCACCACTGTAACATGCTCCTGCCCACCACTGTAACATGCTCCTGCCCACCACTGTAACATGCTCCTGCCCACCACTGTAACATGCTCCTGCCCACCACTGTAACATGCTCCTGCCCACCACTGTAACATGCTCCTGCCCACCACTGTAACATGCTCCTGCCCACCACTGTAACATGCTCCTGCCCACCATATGCCACTGCCCACCACTGTAACATGCTCCTGCCCACCACTGTAACATGCTCCTGCCCACCACTGTAACATGCTCCTGCCCACCACTGTAACATGCTCCTGCCCACCACTGTAACATGCTCCTGCCCACCACTGTAACATGCTCCTGCCCACCACTGTAACATGCTCCTGCCCACCACTGTAACATGCTCCTGCCCACCACTGTAACATGCTCCTGCCCACCACTGTAACATGCTCCTGCCCACCACTGTAACATGCTCCTGCCCACCACTGTAACATGCTCCTGCCCACCACTGTAACATGTTACATGCTCCTGACTGTAATTACCTGTCTTTAATTATCTACTTGAAGCTACAGGAGCAGTTTTGCTGGCAGTCTCCATCAACAACAATTTGTTCATGTTTGTTTTTTTAATTTCCTCTTTCAGTTTGTCATTGATCTACCACTGTGATGAAAATCTAATATTCGTTCGCCTCCACTTTTTTTCTCATTTTGCAACTGTTTTTTATCATCCCTCCTGCAGTGCTACAGGGAAAAAATAGTCCTTTGACGACCTAGTATGTGATTATCATGTCTCCTCTCTTCTATAGAAACTTGTTTGGATTGGCCTCTTGTAAGTTGCACTCTGGGCAAGCACTGTTGACACCGACACTCTGAGACACTTCTCTCAGACTTACAAGTGGCTATGGTACAAATTTCTATCTAATTGCAGTAAGGGGAATCCCACGCTGCCTACACAATACTGGAAGGGAGATTACTTACTTGAAAGAAAAGGGTGGGTATATGTCCTGGTCTTCCTTATATATAACCCCTCCTAACACCATGTGCAGTGGAGAAACTTTGTCTGCAAAAGATGGGGTAATTAGTGTCCTGCCTGCACCTCAGAGTTCCCTGGTTACTAGGATGTCCCTTGAGTAATATATGCAGTAAGTAACACTAGCTTCCAGACTGAACTTAAGAGACGACGCTGGTACATACCAACACAAAGGTTTCCGTCTGCTTAAGACCCACAGATAACTTCACTAACGTTTCATGCCCTGCCCACCACTGAACATGCTCCTGCCCACCACTGTAACATGCTTCCCCCTTTTCCCCCCCACCACTGTAACATCCCCCTGCCACCACTAACTCTCCTGCCCACCACTTTTAACAATGCTCCTGCCCACCACTGAAAATGCTCCTGCCCACCACTGTAACATGCCCTGCCCCCCCACTGAACATGCCCTCCCCCACTGTAACATGTTACATGCTCCTGACTGTAATTACCTGTCTTTAATTATCTACTTGAAGCTACAGGAGCATTTTTTCTGGCATCCCCATCCCAAAAATTTGTTCATTTTTTTTTTTTTAATTTTCCCCCTTTTTAGTTTGTCATTGA
>WNWK01015040.1:0-37500 GCA_009830355.1 Cherax destructor
TCAAAACAGTTCCAGTAGCGAGAGTGGAGCAGAATATTCACCAGTGAAACGTGCATGAATCTGCGTTTGGCCTAGTCACTCCGCTTTTGTTTACAATTCTCGGTTTGAATTATTCATTACAGTACTTCTCCCTTCGTTTATGATGGCATCTAAAGGTAGTTGTTAGAAACTATTAAATTCAGTGAACAAGGTATGTTGATGGTAATAATATGGCTCTGGGCCGCAGTGTAGGTAGCCGGTAGGTGTAGACCAGGCGGGCTACACCTGCCGGCTACCTACACTGACTTCCTACAAATAAATACTACTCACCTCTCATCTAACATTAAGACTACATATATTTTAAGGTAAATAATGAGTGTACTGTATGTGTATTTTATCTCTCTGGGCTGCTTTAAATATTGTACATGTATATGTATTAAGTTTGGGATGGGGAACCAGGGCTACCTACACCTGACTTCCTACAAATAAGTACTACTCACTTCTCGCCCTACATTAATAAGACTACAAATATTTTAAGGTAAGTAATGAATGTACAGTGAACCCCCGGTTTTCGTAATTAATCTGTTCCAGAGAGAGTGACTAAAACCGAATATTACGATTTCTGAATCCATTTTCCCCATAAGAAATAATGGAAATTCAATTACAGTGGTACCTCGACTTACGATGTTATCATCTTACGTTATATTCGATAACCGATATTTATAACGTACGAAATTTGAATGCGACATCCGATGTTTGATTCGTCTTACGACATTCGTACCGGACGTGTCCGCTTGGCGCCCAGCTGAGCGCGCACTCCAGGGAGCGTCAGTGCTATTGTTTACAAGCGAGAGCGACCACCCACCCACACCCACGCATTCATACCAGTATATTGTCATTATTCCACTGTTTTTAGTGCTTGCAACTGCTAAATAAGCTACCATGGGTCCAAGGAAAGATCCTAGTGCTAAGCCTGTGGCAAGAGGAACAGAAATATATGTACGATAGAACTGAAGAAGGAGATAATAGAAAAATATGAAAGTGGAGTGCGTATCAGTGAGCTGGCCAGGCTGTATGGTAAACCCTTTTCTACCATCGCTACCATTGTGGATAAGAAATATTCAAGTAAAATCAAGGAAGCTGTTGTTGCAAAGGTGCATCTGTGATCACAAAACACAGACCACAAGTGCTGGAAAATGTGGAAAGGTTGTTGTTGGTGTGGATCAACGAGAAACAGTTAGCAGGAGATACTGTTTCGAAGGCAATAATATGTGAAAAGCAAGGCAGTTGCATGATGATCTCCTTAAGAAAATGCCTGCAACGAGTGAATTGAGCGAATTTAAAGCCAGCAGAGGCTGGTTTCAAAAATTTAAGAAGCGTACTGGCATACATAGTGTTGTGAAGCATGGTGAGGGAGCCAGTTGTGACAAAAGTGCGGCTGAAAAATATGTGCCTGAATTCCAGGAATCCTAGAGGCTGAACAATTCCTCCCCCAACAAGTGTTTAATTGTGATGAAACAGGCCTGTTTTGGAAGAAAATGCCCAACAGGACCTACATTACTCAGGAGGAAAAGGCACAGCCAGGACATAAGCCTATGAAAGACAGGCTAACTTTGATGCTTTGTGCCAATGCCAGTGGTGATTGCAAAGTGAAGCCTTTACTGGTGTATCTTTTTTAAAATCCCGAGTGTTTGGCAGATGCGGTGTCAGCAAGTCTAACTTGTGTGTGATGTGGAAGTCTAACAAAAGGCTTGGGTCACAAAGGACATTTTCTTAGATTGGTTCAATGAAGTGTTTGGCCCCAGTGTGAAGAAATATCTATTGGACAATAATTTGCCACTTAAGTGCCTCCTGATAATGGACAATGCTCCTTGTCATCCTCCAAACTTGGTAGAAAATTGTGGAGGAGTTTAAATTCATCAAAGTGAAGTTCTTGCCCCTAATACCACTCCTCTCCTCCAGCCCATGGACCAGCAGGTCATTTCCAACTTTAAAAACTCTATACCAAAGCAATGTTTCAAAAGTGCTTTGATGTGACCCGACATGAACATAACCCTAAGAGAATTTTGGAAAAACATTTCCATATGCTGCATTGTGTACACCTTATAGGTAAGGCTTGGGAGGGAGTGACTACCAGGACTTTGAACTCTGCCTGGAGAAAATTGTGGCCAGACTGTGTCCTAGAGAGGGATTTTGAAGGTTTTGGGGCTGAGCCTCAGAACCCTGAGCCTGAGCCTGAGCCTGTTTTGGAAGAAATTGTGGAATTGGGCAAGTCTTTGGGGTTAGAGGTGAGTGGTGAGGATGTGGAACAGTTGGTGGAGGAGCACAAGGAAGAGCTAACCACTGAAGATCTGCAAGAGCTTCAACAGCAACTGGAACAAGAGAGCAGAGGTCAGGACAATGGTTCAGAGGAGGAGGAGGAGGTGGAACAAAAATGGAAGAATGTGCCTTCTTCAAGGATTAAGGACATTTGTGGAATGTGGAGCAAGGTGCAAGCATTTATGGATGAATATCACCCTAACCATGCTGTTGCAGGCCGTGCTGGCAACCTGTACAATGACACTGTGGTGTCCCACTTCAGGGATGTTTTAAAGAATCGCCAGACACAGAGCTCCCTGGACAAATTTGTTGTTAGAAAGAGGTCAGTGACTCTCAAGCTGGTCCTAGTGGCATTCAAGAAAAGGCCAGTAACCCCAGAAAAGGACTTGGTACCTGCAGTGTTAATGGAAGGGGATTCCCCTTCCAAACACTAGCATACTACTCCACCTTCTCCCCTCCTCCCGTCCTCCACACATCAACAACTCTTCAATAAATGTAAGTGACATGTTATTGTACAATATTTGCATGTGTATTTAGGTATTCTTTATTAAATTATTTATTATTTAATGTCCAAAGTTCTAAAAATATTTTATTTAACTACTTTTGGAAGTCTTGGACGGATTAAATTTATTTCAATTATTTCTTATGGGGAAAATTGATTCGTTTAACGATTGTTTCGTCTTAAGATATGCCCTCTCTGACGGATTAATATCGTAAGTCGAGGTACCACTGTAATCTGTTCCAAACACCTAAAAGTATTAAAATAAAATATTTTTGTACATTAAATATACATTTAATTACACAGAAAACAATGAGACATGAAGAATAAAACAATAATAACATGACACTTACCTTTATTGAAGAGTTGTTGATGTGTGGAAGATGGGAGGAGGGAGAGGATGGAAGAGTTGCTATTGTTTGGAAGGGAATCCCCTTCCATAAAACTTCAGGTACCAAGTCCTTTCGGGTTACTTCCTTCCCTTCTTTGTTTTTAATGCCACTAGGATCAGCTTGAAGTCACTGGACCCTGTCGCTCAAAAAGTGTTCCAGAGGTTTTGTTTCTTGTATATGTTTGGAATTGTGCCGGCTACAGGGTGTGTGTTTGGGGACAGGACAAGATAGTCCTTCAAAATGACACTAATATCAACTCTATGGCTTATTTATCTATCACAATTCATCTAATATGACAATAAACAATATTTATAACATAGAAACATAACATATACTCTAGAATGAATAAAATATGTCATTACGAATGTGAGGACTGGTGTTGGGTTGTTTGTTGGGTGTATAAGGGCCACTGAAAGATAAGCCTTACATAGTGGTGGTGAATGGCAGCAGCAGGAGATGGCTGTCTACCTGGAGAGAATTCCCGGGGTCAACGCCCCGGCCCGGTCCGTGACCAGGCCTCCTGTTGGACCAGAGCCTGATCAACCAGGCTGTTACTGCTGGCCGCACGCAGTCCACGTACGAACCACAGCCCGGCTGGTCAGGTACCGACTTTAGGTGCCTGTCCAGTGCCTGCTTGAAGACAGCCAGGGGTTTGTTGGTAATCCCCCTGATGTATGCTGGGAGGCAGTTGAACAATCTTGGGCCCCTGACACTTATTGTGTTGTCCCTCAACGTGCTAGTGGCACCCCTGCTCTTCATTGGGGGATGTTACATCGCCTGCCGAGTCTTTGCTTTCGTAGGGAGTGATTTTTGTGTGCAAGTTTGGTACTAAGCCTCGAAATTTTCCATGTGTATATAATAATGTATCTCTCCCGCCTGCGTTCTAGGGGTACAGGTTTAGGAACTTCAAGCGTTCCCAGTAGTTGAGGTGGTTTATCGCACTTATGCGTGCGGTGAAGGTTCTCTGCACATTTTCAAGGTCAGCAATTTCACCCGCCTTGAAAGGTGCCGTTAGTGTGCAGCAATATTCCAGCCTAGATAGAACAAGCGATCTGTAAAGTGTCAACATGGGCTTGGCATCCCTGGTTTTGAAGGTTCTCATTATCCATCCTGTCATTTTTTGAGCAGATGCAATTGCTACTTTGTTGTCAGTTGCCCTATATACCTCAAACAACAATGGAGGAGTTAAGTTTCGTGTCGTCATTTTTCTATCGATTAATGGCTTAACTTACTTGCTACACTGTTAATGTTACACTTTATTGCTGGCTGGCACTACAGCCTTTATCAACTTCTGCTGCTTTAGTATCATAACATATCGTAGAATCACTGAATCACTTAAGAAGACACATTCTCCCCTCTCAGCCCTTTACCAAAGGGCTGGCACTACGAGCTTCCTTTGGGCCCATGGTGGCTTATTTAGCAGTTGCAAGCACTAAAAACAAGGAAATAATGACGAAATGTATCGTATGAATGCGTGGGGTAACCGTCACTCGCTGGTAAACAATGGCACACTGACTGTGAATGGTGTGTCAGGCCACTCTGGCCAGGCGTATGCATCTGGGACGAATGACGATTATCGATCCAATATTTTTACGAAAAAGCGTTACGAACACCGAATATTATGAACTCCGATGACTACGAACACTGGGGGTCCACTTATTGTGTATGTCTGCGATGTCCGCTTTCCGGCAATAGCCTGGAACCTAACCTGAGATATAAGTGGGGCCCTACTGTATATACAGTGGTACCTCAGTTAATGATGGTCCCCAAACTCGCCCTTTTATGTAAGTTTATTTTTTTAAATGCTTTTGTAAGTGTATTTTTGGGGGTCTAAAAGGACTAGTCTATTTTACATTATTCCTTATTGGGATAAATTCATTTGGTAATGGCACTTGAACAGCATTCTGGAACGAAAAAATATCATTTATCGAGGTACCACTGTATTTAAAATATGAGATAAGTTTAAAACACTTGAAACTGGAAAGTTTCCAAACATAATGGAGAGACGCAGTGCTCACGGAGAATGTAAACAAACTGGGTGGGGCGAGGTGTCCGTATTAGAAAGACAGGGGGGGCCATATAACAAGTTTTGGTCATAATTTGAAATGTCCATATTAGTGGAACACCGCAAAGCGAGTCCCTCCTTTCTGTAATAAGGGGATGTTTGGAGAAGTGTGTAGCTAATGTATGTTGGTCAAGTAGAGTGTAAAAACTAATAAACATAATGAATTTAAGTGTTGACTATGTATTAAGCTGTTAATGAACTAGAGTATTAACTATGTATAAAGCTATTAAGACAAAATTGTAAGATAATGTAGCACCAGACTATGACGTGTAATTGCACTAAAGCTAACATAAGTTGTTTACAATAGATAGTAAAATAAAATTCGCACAGAGTTCTAAATTAAAGACTATATGGATATGATAATAAGATGGTAAACAACAGATACATATTAAAAAAAAGTAAAATAAAATAAAATTGTAATAGATAATAAGAAAATAATACTCTTATAGGTAGTAGGTTGGTAGTCAGCAACCACCCAGGGAGGTACTACCGTCCTGCCAAGTGAGTGTAAAACGAACGCCTGTATTTGTTTTACATGATGGTAGGATTGCTGGTGTCTTTTTTCTGTCTCATAAACATGCAAGATTTCAGGTACGTCTTGCTACTTCTACTTACACTTAGGTCACACTACACATACATATACACATTTATGTATACACACTCATCTGAGTTTTCTTTGATTTTATCTTAATAGTTCTTGTTCTTTTTGCTTTTCTTTTCATATCCATGGGGAAGTGGAATAAGAATCTTTCCTCCGTAAGCCATGCGTGTTGTAAAAGTCAACTAAAATGCCAGGAACAATGGGCTAGAAGAAAACCGTCAAAGTGGGATGTTTGAATGTGCGTGGATGTTGTGCGAATGATAAGAAAGAGATGATTGTAGATGTTATGAATGAAAAGAAGCTGGATGTCCTGGCTTTAAGTGAGACAAAGCTGAAGGGGGTAGGAGAGTTTCAGTGGGAAGAAATAAATGGGATTAGGTCAGGGGTTTCAAATAGAGTTAGAGCTAAAGAAGGAGTGGCAATAATGTTGAATAATCAGTTATGGCAGGTAAAGAGGGAATATAAATGTATAAATTCAAGGATTATGTGGAGTACAATAAAGGTTGGATGTGAAAAGTGGGTTATAGTAAGTGTTTATGCACCTGGAGAAGAGAGAAGTGTAGAGGAGAGAGAGATATTTTGGGAAATGTTGAGTGAGTGTGTGGGGAGTTTTCAACTAAGTGAGAGAGTATAATTGTGGTTGGGGATCTTAATGCTAAAGTGGGTAAAAATGTTGTGGAGGGAGTAGTAGGTAAATTTGGGGTGCCAGGGTAAATGTAAATGGGGAACCATTAATTGAGCTATGTGTAGAAAGAAGTTTGGTAATAAGTAATACATATTTATGAAAAAGAAGATAAATAAATATAAAAGGTATGATATAGCACGTAAGGAAAGTAGTTTGCTGGATTATGTATTGGAGGATAAAAGGTTGATGGGTAGGCTTCAGGATGTACATGTTTATAGAGGGGCAACGGATATATCGGATCATTATTTAGTTGTAGCTACAGTTAGAGTAAAAGGTAGATGGGACAAAAAGAAAATGGCAACAGCAAGTAAGAGAGGTAAAAGTGTATAAACTAAGGGAGGAGGAAGTTAGGGTGAGATATAAGCAACTATTGGCAGAAAGGTGGGCTAGTGCAAGTATGAGTAGTGGGGGTTGAAGAGAGTTGGGATAGTTTTAAAAATGCAGTATTAGAATGTGGGTCAGAAGTTTGTGGCTATAGGAGGGTGGGTGCAGGAGGAAAGAGGAGTGAGTGGTGGAATGAAGAAGTAAAGGGTGTGATAAAAGAGAAAAAGGTAGCTTATGAGAGGTTTTTACAAAACAGAAGTGTTAATAGAAGAGCAGAGTATATGGAGAGTAAAAGAAAGGTGAAGAGAGTGGTGAGAGAGTGCAAAAGAAGAGCGGATGAAAGAATGGAGAGGCTCTGTCAAGAAATTTTGCTGAAAACAAGAAAAATTTTGGAGTGAGATAAACAAGGTAAGGAAACCTAGGGAACAATGGATTTGTCAGTTAAAAACAGAGTAGGGAGTTAGTAGATGGGGAGCTAGAGGTATTGGGTACATGGCGGGAATATTTTGAGGAACTTTTAAATGTCGATGAAAAAGGGAGGCTGTAAATTCATGTACTGGCCAGGGAGGTACAACATCGTTTAGGAGTGAAGAAGAGCAGGATGTGAGTGTGGGGAGGTGCGTGAGGCATTACGTAGAATGAAAGGGGAAAAGCAGCTGGAACTGACGGGATCATGACAGAAATGTTAAAAGCAGGGGGATATAGTGCAGGAGTGGTTGGTATTTTGTTTAATAAATGTATGAAAGAGGGAAGGTACCTAGGGATTGGCAGAGAGCATGTATAGTTCCTTTATATAAAGGGAAGGGGGATAAAAGAGATTGTAAGAATTATAGGGGAATAAGTTTACTGAGTATACCAGGTAAAGTGTATGGCAGGGTTATTATTGAAAGAATTAGAGGTAAAACAGAGAGTAGGATTGCAGATGAGCAAGGAGGCTTTAGAGTGGGTAGGGGATGTGTAGATCAAGTGTTTACAGTGAAGCATATATGTGAACAGTATTTAGATAAAGGTAGAAGTTTTCATTGCATTTATGGATTTAGAAAAGGCATATGATAGAGTGGATAGGGGAGCAATGTGGCAAATGTTGCAAGTGTATGGAATAGGTAGTAAGTTACTAAAGGCTGTAAAGAGTTTTTATGAGGATAGTGAGGCTCAGGTTAGGGTGTGTAGGAGAGGGAGATTACTTCCCGGTAAAAGTAGGTCTTAGACAGGGATGTGTAATGTCACCATGGTTGTTTAATATATTTATAGATGGGGTTGTATAAGAAGTAAATGCTAGGGTGTTGGGGAGAGGGGTGAGATTAAATTATGGGAATTAAATGCAAAATGGGAGTTGACACAGTTACTTTTTGCTGATGATACTGTGCTTATGGGAGATTCTAAAGAAAAGTTGCAAGGTTAGTGGACGAGTTTGGGAGAGTGTGTAAAGGTAGAAAGTTGAAAGTGAACATAGATAAGAGTAAGGTGATGAGGGTATCAAACGATTTAAATAAAGAAAAATTGGATATCACATTGGAGAGAGGATTATGGAAGAAGTAAATGTTTTCAGATATTTGGGAGTTGACGTGTCAGGGATGGGTTTATGAAGGATGAGGTTAACCATAGAATGATGAAGGAAAAAAGGTGAGTGGTGCGTTGAGGTATCTGTGGAGACAAAAACGTTATCCATGGAGGCAAAGAAGGGAATGTACGAAAGTATAGTGGTACCAACACTCTTATATGGGTGTGAAGCATGGGTTGCAAATGCTGAGCGAGGAGGAGGCTGGAGGCAGTGGAGATGTCCTGTTTAAGGGCAATGTGTGGTGTAAATATTATGCAGAAAATTCGGAATGTGGAAATTAGGAGAAGGTGTGGAGTTACTAAAAGTATTTGTCAGAGGGCTGAAGAGGGGTTGTTGAGGTGGTTTGGTCATTTAGAAGAATGGATCAAAGTAGAATGACTTTGAGAGCGTATAAATCTGTAGGGGAAGGAAGGCGGTAGGGGTCGTCCTAGAAAAGGTTGGAGGGAGGGGTAAAGGAGGTTTTGTGGGCGAGGGCTTGGACTTCCAGCAAGCATGTGTGAGTGTGTTAGATAGGAGTGAATGGAGACATATGGTTTTAATACTTGACGTGCTGTTGGAGTGTGAGCAAAGTAACATTTATGAAGGGATTCAGGGAAACCGGCAGGCCGGACTTGAGTTCTGGAGATGGGAAGTACAGTGCCGGCACTCTGAAGGAGGGGTGTTAATGGTTGCAGTTTATAACTGTAGTGTAAAGCATTACTCTGGCAAGACAGTGATGGAGTGAATGATGATGAAAGTTTTTCTTTTCGGGCCACCCTGCCTTGGTGGGAATCGGCCGGTGTTAATAAAAAAAAAAAAAAAATATATATATATGCTTGTACATGAATGTGTAGTGTGACCTAAGTGTAAGTAGAAGTAACAAGACATACCTGAAATCTTGCATGTTTATGAGAGAGAAAAAAGACACCAGCAATCCTACCATCATGTAAAACAATTACAGGCTTTCGTTTTACACTCACTTGGCAGGACGGTAGTACCTTCCTGGGCGGTTGCTGTCTACCAACCTACTACAGTGTTTTAATATTATAATTATTAATTTAATGTCAGGTCTAGCTTTTTTGTGAGAGTGGTGAAGAAGTGGGCAGTCGAAGGAGTTGTAGTTCAGCGACCTACTGTGACTAAGTCCCACTTACCTCATCCAAATTTCTTGCAGGTAATAATTCAGGTGATGTCCTGTAAACCTCCTGCAGGTGATTTACTCACATAATATTTCATAATAGGACCCATAGACACAATACCAGACACAAAAATCTCTGACACTCCTCGTCTCCGGCTAAATCTCTTCAAAAACTCAATGTACATAAAAAGGCCTAAAATCTAGAACTCCCTGCCTAAAAACTCTAGAACTGCAGACTCAACCACCAATTTCAAAACTACCATTAAAAAACACCTTATCTCACTAACACACCCCATCATCAGCTATGTAAAAACTACCTATTCTCTTTTTTGTATCGTGGACACATCCAAAACAAAATACTTACTCTTGATATCTGTAATTCTTCCTATTTTACATGCCCAAACGACTGTAAACATAAAATTCCTAATATAGTTATTGCCTAATTAATCTTAAGTTAGTCCTAAGTTTGCCTGAAATACTCAAGTCAATATATGAGCTTTTATAGAAAGTGTATCATGCCAAGATAAAACAATTCCCATTACTAAATTTACAAACTGTAATATTGTTATATGTTTTGTACTACCTCACTATTATCAATCTAATTAATGATAATCACTTCAATTACCTAACTTTTACATCAGTATGCAATAATGTACAGTATATTAAAATGTACTGCTCCATAACCTGTGCCAATATAGATAAGAATTAGGATTAGTCTGCCCGAAATGCCTAGGCATGCTAGTGGCTTTCTTTGTAATTAATATTTTATAATATGTAAACCACACATTATAAGCTTTGCAAGGAAATAAACATTTTCATTTTCACATAAAGAAAACAAATATAAGTTGTATTGTATGTGTCATTTGGCAGAGGATGGTCTAGTATATTACGACAAATCCTGACCCACAGTGGCAACCACCAACTGGACTAGAGAATGCATTTGTTTCTTAGTCTTGCAACAGTACCGATCCTGCACATCTGTCTGCACAGGATGCTGGCCCTGTGTGGGTCACTGCTTTACATTGCCTGAGGCAGGTTATGATGTGGGTGAGGGAGAGGCATTTGCAATAATGCAGTGATTCAGGAAGGTCCACCTATTCTTGCTTGGGTGTTTAGAGACAAGGCACTATACATCACAAATCCTAGGCTCTTTTACAATGCTAGTTCCACATCATTTGATGTGGAACTAGTATTGAAAGAACTGTGAAGCTGGCACCCTATCCCATTATTCTATGCTAAAAGCTGCCCCATACAGCAAATATACACAGGATGACAAGCTGTTGGTGGCCATGTTGGTAGCAATAGAGAATAGGGTAGTGTCGGACCAGAATATGGGGCAGGTGCAGCAGCTGCTGACCCAACATATCAACTGTTAATGAAGAGAGTTAGGACAGAGAGTCTACCCTGTCTCAAGCCCTTCTATAGTGTGAGGGAGAGGTTGGCCATCACAGACGCAGCTGGTGACCAATAAATATGAGCACGGTTGTGTGCACCTAGTAATCCCAGTCACTGTGGCACCAGGTAGAAGCCAACCTGCTTGCAGGCTACTAGGGAGTAGAGTTCAAGTTATGCTGAGTCTGTCAGTGTTCTGGCCAGGGCTGGAGGGCAAGTTACAGTACTATCAGTTATGCGAGACTCGTCAACTGCACGTTCCCTCCCAACCCCAAAATATCCATTCCAGCAGATAGTGACATGTGATAAATAGTTTAGAAAACCCACAAGTTGAAGAATGAGACACTTATGCAACATATAATAATAATAATAATAATATTTTTATTTGGACATGATACAAAGAATTACATTTGGTTATTGAGATTACATGAGGTGTACATGCCAAAAGCCCCTAGTATGCAGGGCATTTTGGGCAGACTTAAAATTAACTTAAAACTAAATTGTAAGAATTTTTGTAGATAGTATACAATGAGTAAAGGTGAGTATTTAAGCTATGAAATTTGAACATAGTTTTGTACTTTTGTCTTCATTATAAAATTAATTAAATCAGATTAAACAAATTAAAGCAATAATAATAATAAAATAATAAAAAGTTATGGTTGATAATTTATAAAATAAGTAAAGTTGCATATCTAAGTTATAAAGTTTGAATATAAGTTGAACATATCAATTAATTGTAGCAATTTATTGCAGCAATGCAACTAATTGAGTGAGATAACAATTTAAAACAATTAATTGCATTGCAGTTAGTTTACGTGGTCATTATAATGTAAGTGTTGTGGGAATAATTAGCTAAGTATGTATTATTCATAACAGGTTTTACATTCATTCATTCGTTCATTCATACATTACATTGAATTGATTAGTCAGGTTTTACGTTAAGTGATTATTCTACTTTGCTGGGAATGGTTGATATGGAGCAATTAGCTTTGGGTGAGAAGGTGGTTTTTTAGCATCGTTTTGAATTGGGGTACAGGTAGGGTTTCTTTGGCAATGACAGGTGGAAATCTTTATTGAGGAAAAGTTTTGCCACATAGTGGTGTCATCAGTCCAATACAAAGAACAGTGTAAAGAGAGGAGTAGTTTGAGGTAATCAGTCCCTCAGCCTTGAATTGATGTATTCAGTCCATCAATTTTGAAGAAAGTACAGCATTTGGTATAATGTTTGTCAGGAAACAGGACAAGTGTTACCTGACGCATGTCTTAGTCATATGATAACCGTAGCTGGAACTTCCACTGGCTTACCAGTCCACCTCTAAAAAACATGGTTATTATTATGACCCTTATATCCAATGTTTACAGCATATGGTCGGAAAAGTGGCTTATATACTGTAGTCAGGCGAGTCAAAGCAGGAGGCGGCGGGATCACAGTGGAACCATCCACTAGTGTAAGTAGGTCTTTGTCCAAAGGTTGCACAAGTATTGAAGAATTCCTTGTATCAAGTTCCCATGATGTTGCAGTGTCTGCCAGATGTGAAAAATGGTTTGAAAACCAAAAAGTTGAAGAATGAGACACTTATGCAATACAGTGGTACCCTGAGCTTCGGCCATAATTCTATCCAGGAGGCTGTTCAAGTGCCATTACTGAACAAATTTGTTCCCATAAGGAATAATGTAAATTAGATTAGTCCATTTCAGACCCCCAAAAATACACTTACAAAAGCACTTACAATAATACACTTACATAATTGTTCGAGTTGGGAGCTGTACGAAACTGGGTACCACTGTACAGTGGACCCCCGAGTAACGAACACCCTGGAAATCATACAATTATGTAAGTATAATATTGTAAGTGCTTGTGGAAGTGTATTTTTGGGGGTCTGAAAAAGATTAACCTACGTGACATTATTCCTTAGGGGAGTAAATTCGTTCAGTAATGGCACTTGAGCAGGCGTCTGGAATGAAGTTTTTACGGTACTCGGGGGTCCACTGTATATGGGAATCTTTATAAAGAAAACGTTTCGCCACATAGTGGCTTCTTCAGTCGAATACAAAGCAGAGAGGGGTAAGGAGAGGAGTAGTTTAAGGTAATCAGTCCCTCATCCTGGAATCGATGTGTTCAGTCCATCACTCTTGTAGAAAGTACAGAATATGGCCACAGAAGTGGCTTATATACTGTAGACAGGTGAGTCGAAGCAGGAGGAGGCGGGATCACAGTGGAACCATCCACTACTGTAAGTAGGTCTTTGTCCAAAGGTTGGAAAAGTATTGAAGAATTCCTAGTATCAAGATCCCATGATGTTGGTGTCTGACAGATGTGATAAATGGTTTGAAAACCGACAAGTTGAAGAATGAGACACTTATGCAACATATGGGAATCTTTATTAAGGAAACGATTTGCCACACAATGGCTTCATCAGTCTAATACAAAGAACGGTGTAAAGAGGAAGAATTTGAGGTAATCAGTCCCTCAGCCTGGAAATGTGTTCAGTCTATCAGTCTTGAAGAAAGTTGGTTGGAGAAGTGGCTTATATACTGTAATCAGGCGAGTTGAAGCAGGAGGAGTCAATGAAGTTTTATTAGATTTCACTAATTTTAGTCTTATTTGATTCAGAAAAAAGTACTCTTTAAAACTGTAAGCAGGTTATATACACACCCAGCATTCTTCTGCTATAATTATAAGGTCTTATTATACTCACACCTCATCCTTCATAGACCCATCTGCTGAACACTTTTGTGAGAATCCTGCTAATCAAAAACATTTTTTTTTCAACAAGTCGGCCGCCTCCCACCGAGGCAGGTTGACCCAAAAGAAAGAAAATCCCCAAAAGAAAATACTTTCATCATCATTCAACACTTTCACCACACTCGTACATAATCACTGTCTTTGCAGAGGCCCTCAGATACGACAGCTGAGAATAAGTCCCTCCCAGCTGTCACTATCTCAGACCCCTCCTTTAAAGTGCAGGCATTGTACTTCCCATTTCCAGGACTCAAGTCCAACTAAATCAATTAACTGGTTTCCCTGAATCCCTTCACAAAATCTTACCCTGCTCACACTCCAACAGCTCGTCAGGTCCCAAAAACCATTCGTCTCCATTCACTCCTATCTAACACGCTCACACATGCTTGCTGGAAGTCCAAGCCCCTCGCCCACAAAACCTAGTCCTTTACCCCTCCCTCCAACCTTTTCTAGGACGACCCCTACCCCCCCCTTCCTTCCCCTACAGATTTATATGCTCTCCAAGTCATTCTACTTTGATCCATTCTCTCAACAACCCCTCTTCAGCCCTCTGACAAATAATTTTAGTAACTCCACACCTTCTCCTAATTTCCACATTCCGAATTTTCTGCATAATATTTACACCACACATTGCCCTTAGACAGGACATCTCCACTGCCTCCAGCTGCCTCCTCGCTGCAGCATTTGCAACCCATGCTTCACACCCATATAAGAGTATTAGTACCACTATACTTTCGTACATTCCCTTCTTTGCCTCCATGGATAACGTTTTTTGTCTCCACAGATACCTCAACGCACCACTCACGTGAACTCCCAAAATATCTGAAAACATTTACTTCTTCCATAATCCCTCTCTCCAATGTGATATCCCATTTTTTTTTATTTAAATCGTTTGATACCCTCATCACCTTACTCTTATCTATGTTCACTTTCAACTTTCTACCTTTACACACCCTCCCAAACTCGTCCACTAACCTATGCAACTTTTCTTTAGAATCTCCCATAAGCACAGTATCATCAGCAAAAAGTAACTGTGTCAACTCCCATTTTGCATTTAATTCCCCATAATTTAATCCCACCCCTCTCCCCAACACCCTAGCATTTACCTCTTTTACAACCCCATCTATAAATATATTAAACAACCATGGTGACATTACACATCCCTGTCTAAGACCTACTTTTACCGGGAAGTAATCTCCCTCTCTCCTACACATCCTAACCTGAGCCTCACTATCCTCATAAAAACTCTTTACAGCCTTCAGTAACTTACTACATATTCCATACACTTGCAACATTTGCCACATTGCTCC
Organism: Cherax destructor; assembly: GCA_009830355.1. NCBI lineage: Eukaryota > Metazoa > Arthropoda > Malacostraca > Decapoda > Parastacidae > Cherax > Cherax destructor. Next base: position 14,988 of record WNWK01015040.1, read on the forward strand.
CCTATCCACTCTATCATATGCCTTTTCTAAATCCATAAATGCAATGGAAACTTCTCTACCTTTATCTAAATACTGTTCAAATATATGCTTCACTGTAAACACTTGATCTACACATCCCCTACCCACTCTAAAGTCTCCTTGCTCATCTGCAATCCTACTCTCTGTCTTACCTCTAATTCTTTCAATAATAACCCTGCCATACACTTTACCTGGTATACTCAGTAAACTTCTTCTCCTATAATTCTTACACTCTCTTTTATCCCCCTTCCCTTTATATAAAGGAACTATACATGCTCTCTGCCAATCCCTAGGTACCTTCCCCTCTTTCATACATTTATTAAACAAAAATACCAACCACTCCAGCACTATATCCCCCCCTGCTTTTAACATTTCTGTCATGATCCCGTCAGTTCCAGCTGCTTTACCCCCTTTCATTCTACGTAATGCCTCACGCACCTCCCCCACACTCACATCCTGCTCTTCTTCACTCCTAAACCATGTTGTACCTCCCTGGCCAGTACATGAAATTACCGCCTCCCTTTTTTTCATCGACATTTAAAAGTTCCTCAAAATATTCCCGCCATGTACCTAATACCTCTAGCTCCCCATCTACTAACTCCCCTACTCTTGTTTTTAACTGACAAATCCATTCGTTCCCTAGGCTTTCTTACCTTGTTTATCTCACTCCAAAATTTTTCTTGTTTTCAGCAAAATTTCTTGACAGAGCCTCTCCCATTCTTTCATCTGCTCTTCTTTTGCACTCTCTCACCACTCTCTTCACCTTTCTTTTACTCTCCATATACTCTGCTCTTCTATTAACACTTTTGTTTTGTAAAAACCTCTCATAAGCTACCTTTTTCTCTTTTATCACACCCTTTACTTCTTCATTCCACCACTCACTCCTCTTTCCTCCTGCACCCACCCTCCTATAGCCACAAACTTCTGCCCCACATTCTAATACTGCATTTTTAAAATTATCCCAATTCTCTTCAACCCCCCACTACTTATACAGTGGACCCCGAGTTTCGTAAAACTTCACTCCTGAAGTCTGCTCAAGTGCCATTACGAACGAATTTACTCCCTTAAGGAAAATTTCACGTAGGTTAGTCTATTTCAGACCCCCAAAAATACACTTCCACAAGAACTTACAAAATTATACTTACATCATTGCACGATTTCCGGGGTATTCGTTAACCGAGGGTCCACTGTACTTGCACTAGCCCACCTTTCTGCCAATATTTGCTTATATCTCACCCTAACTTCCTCCACCCTTAGTTTATACACTTTTACCTCTCTCTTACTTGCTGTTGCCATTTTCTTTTTGTCCCATCTACCTTTTACTCTTAACTGTAGCTACAACTAAATAATGATCCGATATATCCGTTGCCCCTCTATAAACATGTACGACATCCTGAAACCTACCCATCAACCTTTTATCCACCAATACATAATCTAACAAACTTCTTTCCTTACGTGCTATATCATACCTTATATATTTATTAATCCTCTTTTTCATAAAATATGTATTACTTATTACCAAACCTCTTTCTACACATAGCTCAATTAATGGTTCCCCATTTACATTTACCCCTGGCACCCCAAATTTACCTACTACTCCCTCCACAACATTTTTACCCACTTTAGCATTAAGATCCCCAACCACAATTATTCTCTCACTTGGTTCAAAACTCCCCACACACTCACTCAACATTTCCCAAAAACTCTCTCTCTCCTCTACACTTCTCTCTTCCCCAGGTGCATAAACACTTACTATAACCCACTTTTCACATACAACCTTTATTTTAGTCCACATAATCCTTGAATTTATACATTTATATTCCCTCATTACCTGCCATAACTGATTATTCAACATTATTGCCACTCCTTCTTTAGCTCTAACTTTATTTGAAACTCCTGACCTAATCCCATTTATTTCTCCCCACTGAAATTCTCCTACCCCTTCAGCTTTCTCACTTAAAGCTAGGACATCCAGCTTCTTTTCATTCATAACATCTACAATAATCTCTTTCTTATCATTCGTACAACATCCACGCACATTCAAACATCCCACTTTGACGGTTTCCTTCTTTTTCTTTTTAGTAAATCTATACAGGAAAAGGGGTTACTAGCCTATTGTTCCCGCCATTTTAGTTGACTTTTACAACACACATGGCTTACGGAGGAAAGATTTTTATTCCACTTCCCAATGGATATGAAAGGAAAAGCAATAAGAACAAGAACTATTAAGATAAAATCAAAGAAAACTCAGATGAGTGTGTATACATAAACGTGTACATGTTTGTGTAGCATGACCTAAGTGTAAGTAGAAGTAGCAAGACGTACCTGAAATGTTGCATATTTATGAGAGAGAAAAAAGACACCAGCAATCCTACCATCATGTAAAACAAATACAGGCTTTCGTTTTACACTCACTTGGGAGGACGGTAGTACCTCCCTGGGTGGTTGCTGACTACCAACATACTACCTACAAAACACATGTACATTATAATTAACTTTCAACATCTTCAGTGTCTTGATCCACTCTTGAATAGCCCGGCCTTCAATGCTGACTGCTCAACCCTTAAACTGTCCACACGTAGATATACGTTCACGTGCGTAGCTGACCGAACGTAGAGCTACGTTTTATTTTTAATTCCTTCAAATTTAGTGCGATAGGCCTGAGTCGCCTAGACATGAGAGAATGGGTCTGCGCCCTCAGTGTGCGCAGTATTAAAAAAATCTGGGACCACTTAGTACCTTGTGGGAGCACCAGTTCGATTGAGTGCCAGCTGGAGCAAATAGTGTGGCAAACACCAGGGATTCAATGATGTTATGTCGCATTAACACTCCCCTTATAAGAGGAAAGTAAAAATAGGTTAGATAAATACATGAGTGGCTGTGGGTGGGTGTGAGTTGGACCTGAATAGCTTGTGCTACTAGGTCTGATGCCATGCTCCTTCCTTCAGAGGATGTGACCTGACTAGGTGGATCATTGCTCTAAGTTGGGGGGTGACATGGACTTGCCTTGCATGGGCCAGTAGTCCTGCTGCAGTGCTCCTTCTTTCTTATGTTCTTATGTATTTGGTAGGCTGGCTGGCTTTGGCTGTCTCTCTATCTGTCTATAACTCTATCTGTCCATATCTTTGTCTGTCTATATCTGTCTGTCTATATCTTTATCTGTCTATATCTTTGTCTGTCTATATCTTTGTCTGTCTATATCTTTGTCTGTCTATATCTTTGTCTGTCTATATACAGTGGTACCTCAGTTAACGATTTTTTTCATTCCAGAATGCTGTTCAAGTGCCATTACCAAACGAATTTATCCCCATAAGGAATATTGTAAAATAGACTAGTCCTTTTAGACCCCCCAAAAATACACTTAAAAAAGCATTTAAAAAAATAAACTTACATAAAAGGGCGAGTTTGGGGACCATCGTTAACCGAGGTACCACTGTAACTATCTATATCTATATGTCCTATATCTCTGTCTCTCTCTCACATGTACACATAAGTACAGTTATTATAAATAATAATAATAATAATAATAATAATAATAATAATAATAATAATAATAGTTTATTTAGACATGGTACAATGATACATAGTTAGGTAGACATGATACATAGGTATAAATGAGATGTACATGCCAAAAGCCCCTAATATGCTGTGCATTGCGGGCATTCTTAGGACTATTTAATAGTAGACTACGTGGTAAAAAATTATGGTTGATAATTTATAAAATGTGGCAGATGTTGCAGGTGTATGGAATAGGAGGAAGGTTACTGAAAGCAGTGAAGAGTTTTTATGAGGATAGTGAGGCTCAGGTTAGAGTGTGTAGGAGGGAAGGGGACTATTTCCCAGTAAAAGTGGGCCTTAGACAAGGATGTGTGATGTCACCGTGGTTGTTCAATATATTTATAGATGGGGTTGTAAGAGAAGTGAATGCGAGGGTCTTGGCAAGAGGTGTTGGGCTAAAAGATAAGAAGCAAATACAAAGTGGGAGTTGTCACAGTTGCTTTTGCTGATGACACTGTGCTTTGGGAGATTCTGAAGAGAAGCTGCAGAGGTTGGTGGATGAATTTGGTAGGGTGTGTAAAAGAAGAAAATTGAAAGTGAATATAGGAAAGAGTAAGGTGATGAGGATAACAAAAAGAATAGGTGACGAAAGATTGGATATCAGATTGGAGGGAGAGAGTATGGAGGAGGTGAATGTATTCAGATATTTGGGAGTGGACATGTCGGCGGATGGGTCTATGAAGGATGAGGTGAATCATAGAATTGATGAGGGGAAAAGGGTGAGTGGAGCACTTCGGAGTCTGTGGAGACAAAGAACCTTGTCCATGGAAGTAAAGAGGGAATGTATGAGAGTATAGTTATACCAACGCTCTTATATGGGTGTGAAGCATGGGTGATGAATGTTGCAACGAGGAGAAGGCTGGAGGCAGTGGAGATGTCATGTCTGAGGTCAATGTGTGGTGTGAATATAATGCAGAGAATTCGGAGTTTGGAAATTAGGAGGAGGTGCGGGATTACCAAAACGATTGTCCAGAGAGCTGAGGAGGGTTGTTGAGGTGGTTTGGACATGTAGAGAGAATGGAACGAGACAGAGTGACTTCGAGAGTGTATAAATCTGTAGTGGAGGGACGGCGGGGTAGGGGGCGGCCTAGGAAAGGTTGGAGGGAGGGGGTAAAGGAAGTTTTGTGTGCGAGGGGCTTGGATTTCCAGCAAGCATGTGTGAGCGTATTTGATAGGAGTGAATGGAGGCATATGGTTTTTAATACTTGACGTGCTGTTGGAGTGTGAGCAAAGTAACATTTATGAAGGGATTCAGGAAACCGGCAGGCCGGACTTGAGTTCTGGAGATGGGAAGTACAGTGCCGGCACTCTGAAGGAGGGTGTAAATGTTGCAGTTTTATAACTGTAGTGTAAAGCACCCTTCTGGCAAGACAGTGATGGAGTGAATGATGATGAAAGTTTTTCTTTTTCGGGCCACCCTGCCTTGGTGGGAATCGGCCGATGTGTTAATAAAAAAATAAAAAATAATTTATAAAAATAAGTATAATTGTGTATCTAAGTTATAAAGTTTGAATATAAGTTGAACATAATCATTTATTAATTGTAGCAATGCAACTAATTGAGTGAGATAACAATTTAAAACAATTAATTGCATTGCAGTTACAGTTTACGTGGTCATTATAATGTAAGTGTTATAGAAGAAGTTAGCTTAGTATGTATTATTCATAACAGGTTTTTACATTTAAGTGATTAATCAGGTTTTTACATTTAAGTGATTATTCTACTTTGTTGGGAATGTTTGATATTGAGCATTTAGGTTTGGGTGAGAAGGTGGTTTTTTTAGCATCGTTTTGAATTGGGGTACAGGCAGGGATTCTTTAGCAATGACAGGTAATGAATACCAAATTTTCAAGCCTTTTATATGCATTGAGTTTTTACATAGTGTTAGATGGACACAGGGAACATTGAGGAGTGATCTGTGTCTAGTGTTATGGTCATGTGTCCTGTTAAAATTGGTAAGGAGAAGTTTGAGTGGTGGGTTAATATTCGCATAGAGTGTTCTATGTATGTAATAGGCACAGTAAAAAGTATGGATGTCTTGTATGGTGAGTAAGTTTAGGTTTTTGAATATTGGTGGAGTATGTTGTCTGGAGTGTGAATGTGTTATCATTCTAACTGCTGCCTTTTGTTGTGTTATTAGTGGTCTGAGATGAGTTATTGATGTAGAGCCCCATGCGCAGATTCCATAGGTGAGGTAGGGGTAAATGAGTGAGTGATATAGGGTGAGGAGAGCTGGTTGTGGAACATAGTACCGTATCTTGGATAGTATTCCCACGGTCTTTGAGACTTTCTTGGAAATTTGTTGTATATGTGTCTGAAATTTGAGGCCACTCTCAAGATTCATTCCTAAGAATTTTCCCTCTGTGAGTTTTGTGACAAGGGACCCGTTTATCATTATGTTAAGTGGTGCGTTTGTAGCTCTGTTCCCAAACTGGATAAAATAGGTTTTATCAATATTGAGAGTAAGTTTGTTAGTCATCATCCAGGTAGATATTTTCTGCAATTCAGTATTTACAGTGTTGGCTAGTATGTCTGGGCTTGGGTGGAGATAACGTATGTAGTGTCATCTGCAAATAGTATGGGTTTGAGTAGTTGAGATGCATTTGGTAGGTCGTTAATGTAAATGAGAAAGAGAAGTGGGCCAAGAACACTTCCCTGTGGGACACCTACTGTAATAGTTTGCGCGGTAGAGCTAGCTCCATGTGTGTACACATACTGGTTTCTGTTGCTAAGGTATGATTTTAGGTAGTTGAGGGAGTGCCCTCTTATACCATAGTGTGATAATTTTAGGTGTAACAGATCATGGTCAACTGTATCAAAAGCTTTAAGTAAATCAATGAAGATTCCCACTGGGATTTCTTTTTTCTCAAGAGCGGTGTAAATTATTTCTAACGTGTATAATGGCAGCATTTGTATTTTTATTAGGGCTGAATCCAAATTGACAGTGGTTGAGTATGTTGTTGGAGGTGAGGTAGGAATATATTTGTCTATGAATTAATTTTTCAAAGATTTTGGAGAGAAGGGGTAAGTTAGATATCAGCCTGTAGTTATTCAGGTCTGTTTGATCTCCTCCGTAAATTACCTAGGATAACCCAAAAATTCCAGGCAAAGTGCTATACAATGCTTGTAGATATAATACATAATAAGCATGGAAACCCCTGGCAATTAATATCCATGTTACTTCTGCATCGTGTATAATACCTGTTGGCTTACGAGACGCACTCTGAGACTGAGACAAGCAGACGGAAAGACATACACAGGCAAACAGATAAGCAGAGTTAGACAGACATAAGCAGAGCTAGACAAACAGACAGATAGATAGGCAGACAGACAGATAGACAGACAGATAGATAGACAGATAGATAGACAGAGAGATACAGACTGATATAGACAGACAGACAGACAGATATTGAAATAGGGAGGGTTCCCTCCAGCACTGCAGACATTTATCAAATGTCACTGGGCTGTCAAGAGTTATCTGACACTTGTCAACACACCATTCTTTAAGGAGTTTCATATATACTCCAGGATGTCTAAAACATTGCTGGGACCTATAAATACTTCGTATATATTTATAGACAATAGTAAATGACCAAGGAAGGTGAAACTGGTCACCTGTTGGTGTGATTGTGACTATTTGAGTACTATTTCAGTACATAATATTAGTGTTAGAACAAAGATTGGCTATGAAATCACAAGAACTATTGTAAATTGTAATTATCAGAACATAAAAATTATATAAATTAAAGTAAAAACTAGAAAAAAAGTATATCAGCATTACTTCTGCAAGTGGCAGGACTTGATGTTGCCGTCAGGTGAGCATCCAGTACCAAATTGGCGGGCTTATATCTCGGTAAGTACTGGCCCAAAAATTTTTTTTTAGCCTATCCTGTTTATAAAAATGTGCTCTTCATTTAAAAAAAAAATGATTTTTTTTTTTTCAAAATATTCGGAGCAGTACGCAGGTGAACGTATATCTACGTGTGGACAGTTTAAGGGTTAACTGAAACATAATTATTGCACGTAGTCTAATTTATATCTTTTGGCATACAAGCCTAACCTGTACTCCACCATAATGCAGAATTACCCATATAGGTTAAGTCTAGACATCAAACTCCTTTCAAGGCAGATGCCTGAATGCTGATGAGGGAAGCTGGATCTAGGGAATTTGACCTCTTTAAAAGGGCTCCTTGTCGCAGTAAACAGGCCATCGGTCTGAGGAATTGGACCTCTTGGTCTTCTTCCTCAGACCGAACCTAATTACCCCCCAATCCCCCTTCCCCTTTCCCATCTTCCCCATCCTCCCTTTTCCCTTTCCTCCTCCTCCTCATCCCTTCCTTATTTCCTTCCCATTTTTACTCTGGGAGCTTCTCTCCACAGGCATTCTAGTTCCTAGGTAGGGGGAAGGGTCCCGTGGTCCAATCCCATTATGTTGAGGTTCTTGGCGGTGGTGTAGTTTGCCGTAAAATCTGGATCACCTGGGGATGTCCCGATCCCTCTCCGGTCTCCCGGGGGATGGCCTTGGGTATCTTTCGGGCGACGGGTGTATCTCTGGAGGCCACCTTTTGGATTCCGGGGGTGGCGGCCGAAAGAGCTATGCTTTGTGGCGGATATCCGGCCGCCCTCTCTTTTGTCCGCTGAGGTGGCTTGGTGGATGTGAGGTTGCTATCCCGGATTGCTGGTTTACAGGCATGAAGGGTGGGTTTGGAGGGGTTCCATGCAGCATCTGCACTACGGGTGGGGTCCTTTGGGCGGGGGGGACCCCCTTTCATTCCTCCTGGGAGCTTTCCCCCATGTTCCCTTTTTTTTTTTTTTTTTTTTTTTATTTTTTTTTATTTTATTTTTTTTTTTTAAAAAAAAAAAGAAAGAATCCAACCATGGATTTAAGGAACCTCCGGGCCCCCTTTTTGATTCCCTGTTCTGACCCCCCCGTTAATGGACAACCCCGGAAACCCAAACCCCCCTGTCCTCTTGTGATCCCGGGTTCGTCCTGCTTCGGAGGGGGACCCGAGGGGCCCTTTTCGGCTGCCTTCCTTTCTCTATTTGACCGGTTCCCCTTAATGCAGCCATGCCCCCCTGTTACACGTCGGACCCCTTTGGTCCCCACCAAAAAGAAAAACCCTTACATGACGACTGACACTTCCGCCATTCATCTCAAAACGACTAGCTCATCATGCCCCCCCTTTAAATGCTCTGTTTCACACCTAATGGAAAATTTTTTTTCTCTACAACCCCCTTTTCCTAATACCTTCTTTCCGATCATAGTATTGGTAAACCTTCCCCATTTTAAAGAATTCTTTTCACGCCCAAGAGGGGCCTCACATCATCACGGTCCAGAATGCTGGCCAAGTCACATTTTTCTTTCCACCATTGATACTATTCCTATCACTATTGACAACATCATTCTCTTAATTTTGTAGTGGTACTGTTTTTTACCCCACACCATTGCCAAGGAATTTCCAACATGTTGAACTTTTTGGCAGGGCCCAAGAACCCCCTATCCTTAAGGTTGACACTTTTGTCCTCCTTCCAATAAAAGGTTTCCTTGCAATAAGCTCTTTAACGTTTGACTGCCGTGAACCCCACCTTGGTCTACTTGCAGGTCAATTTTTCAAGTTCGGGCCCCACACCACAAAGGTGAAACTGCTGGCTTTTTTGGCATCCGGAAATATTGCAGGTCCAGGGCCCAAAAGCCCATTTTGGGGGCCCCCACCATGCCAGTCCTTCTTGTACTTTCCTCCCTCTTGCCTTAACTGTCATGAGGCACATCCATCGTTTTCGCTGTTGTCAGGTTTACCTGAATGGGGGGGAAACCGTTGTCTCAAAAGGGGGAAGGCTTCTCATATGCTATGGCCGTTTTCATCTCGCTTTAAAGGGGAGACTTATTTCCTATTCCGCATTGAAACGTCCCCCCACTTTGGGGTCCCAATTTTTCGCTCCTCTGTGGTTACAACATTTTTGTCACCCTGTCTCAGTCCTTTTTGTTCTTGGCCCGGTCCCTACCCGGGATCCCAACTTCCCTCCTTCCTTCTACTCGAAAGTTCTGTGTCTACCGCCCATCCCCCCTAAGCCGCGCCCCCCTTCTATAATCCGGAAAAAAAACCCCATTGCCTGGTTTTTTCCTCCACATTTCTGTAAAGTGTGTGGAGGTTATTCTCCTCCCCATCAAATTTTATCCCCTGTCCCCCCCAAGTTCCTTCCCCCACTTCCCCCCAGGGACTTCCCCCTGTCCCCCCCCCCCCCTTGCAGTTTTCTTTCCCTCTCCGCCCCACACACAAACCCCCAAATAAAAAAGGGGCACCAGGGGGAACTTGGGGTTTGTAAATGGTCCAAGTTGGGCCCGCTCTAAACTCCATCCCAAATTTTTTTATGCCGTATCTTTTGCAAGCACAAAGATATTGTTTTTTTTTGGGTCCCGGCATGTTTTCGACAGGGCAATGAACAGGCAGACACTGCGGCGGGCACAGACATGACCTTCCAGTTTATATAGGGTGTTCCCTTTTACGGCTATTTTACGGTCATTGCTCCCCCCTTCCACCGTTGGAAAAAACGCGGTCGACCTCTAAATAACAAACCATTCTTTAAACCGATTATAGGTTTTCCTTTTTTTGTCCCAAGTCGGGGAACCATGGGAGGCTCCTGCCCCCTCTGGAGCATTGTCAGGTTCGTGTCTGTTTGACATATTCTTTGGACTGCCCCCTTATCCCAGCACGAGAATTTACCCCCAACGGCATCTTGCTTGCCCCCTTTTTTTACCTTCCTTCTTGCAGATTGACCCTTTTCCTGACTCTCTCGTTTACTTTTTTACAGAAACTGACTTATACACAAACTCTGAAGATTATACCTCTAGCATTCCCTCAGTCCATTCTACCTCGTCTCTTGCTCCCCCCTATCCCCCACATCCCCTGTCCTGCTGCACCCATACCCTACTAATCATCCATTTCCCTTACAACCCATTCCCTGCATTTAATATTTAAGATTTAATATCTGTATTTCTAAAAACCTCACCCAAACCCCCCTGGTTTAGGTTTATTTGATTATAATAATAATAATATGTATGAGGGGGAAAGGGGTGTTTTTTTTTGGGTTTTTTAAGGGCCCCGACCATAACCGACATAATGTGGTGGGGGGGCAGCAGGGCCCCCTCCACTAATTCATCTGAAACAATGTACTAATTTATAAATAAGAAATATTTACACTTTAATTTTAAATAAGAAAAACACTTTTCAGGGCCCTTGGTTTTTATGTGTCTCATTTTTTTGTTTTGGTTTTGCGATTTTTTTTTGGGGAAAAATTTTTTAGTTTTCCCATTGGCTGTTTTGCAATGGTACATAACCTGTCCAGTGCCCAGTCCCTCAAAACCCCCCAACCCGCCTCCCACACATTCTCAGGCAGTGTAGCATTGTTTCTGGTTAGTGAACATTATCCTGCAAGTTCATAAAAACATTTTTAACAACCATTGTTTTTTGGTTGATTATTGTGTGTGACTGCAAATAAGCCCCATGGGCCCAAAGAAAGCTCCTAGTGCCGCCTTTGGAAAAAAAGGGGGGAAAACCATAGTTAAAGAAAGATTGCTACACTGTTAATGCTACACTCCCCGCTGGCTGGTGCTATACCCTTTTTATCACCATGCTGCTTTAGTATCGTACATTCGAGAATCAGTGAAGACACATTCTCCCCCCCTCTTCCTCCTCCACTTTAGTACTTTGCTACAATTTTTTTCTTCAATTCTATCGTGTTTGTCACTTTCTTTCCAAAGGGTTGTCACTATGAAGTTTTTTTTGGGGCCCCTGGGGGCTTATTTCACAGTCACTATCAAAAAACAAGCACAAACCGATGAATTTATTGTGAAATATAATGTTATAAAATTTTCAAACAGATGGCTACTGCCTGGGGGGGCGGACAGGTTCACACGGGGGCCCTTTGGCCCAAAAGGGCCCCATATTTTGGGCCCCAAATTGGCCCAAAAAAAATGCCCCAAACACAAGGGGCCCCATACTCAAGGTAGCCAAAAAGGGGGCCCCTGTACTGAATTAACTAATTAAAAAGTATTGGAAAGTAAAACATAAATGAATACAAATTACAGACTTGCCCCCTTTATCTTAGGTTTCATCCCCAAAAATACAGCCTCTCCTCATTAGTGATGTACTTTTTTCCGCACTGGACATACGATGGGCATGCATACCTTAGAAAGTACAGTGGACCCCCGGATTTCATACTCCCCCCAACTCGAACAATTAAAAAGTTTTTTTGTAAGTTTTTTTTTGGGGGGTCTGAAACAGACTTCTAATTTACATTTTTCCCTTATAAAAATTCTTTGGGGTAAGGGCATAACAGCATTCTGGAATGAATTATTGATGAAATTGGGGTCCTCTGTATATTAGTTCTCATTTCCTCTATTCTGTTTTTTAAAAATTTAAAAAAGTGGACCCCCTTTTACGATTTTTTTCATTCCAGAATGTTAAAAATGAAAAACCCCAATTTTTTTCCCCTTAAGAAATAATGTAAAATAGACTAGTTTTTTTTGGCCCCCTAAAATCCCTTTAAAAAACTTTAAAAAAAATAAACTTACATAAATGGGTGTTTTGGGGGGGCCATCGTAAGTCGAGGGACCACTGTACAGTACACTACTGTATAAAATTTTAAAAAAAATACTAAAAAAGTAACAAATGGTGCAAAGGGAATTAAAAAAATAAAAAATGGTTGAAAAAACCCACTACCAGTATAGTATGCTCTTGCTTAACGCGGAAATTGAAACCACCCCTTTGGGGCCCGGGAAATCTGTCATTAAAGGGGAGACTGTAGTGTAAAAATTTTATCAAAAGGAAATTTGGGTGGGTACCTTTTATGTCACTGATATTGTCAATACAATTCAGGTATACAGTACTTTTTTTTTTTTAACACACTGGTCCCCCCCACCGAGGGGACTGTGACCCAAAAGGGAAAAACAACTTTCACCATCATTCACGCATCACTGTTTCCAGAGGTACACAGATACGACAGTTTGGTGCCCCCCCCAAAAACAAAATCCCCATCCCCCCTTTTTCATAACTATGTGTACTTATGAATATTAAAATAAATACAATCCCTTAAAGGGGGAAAATATTCGGCCCCCCTTTTCGGTTTTTCCACTTTTTTTTTGGGTTTTTTAATTTATTTTACTTTTTTATCTATTTTTTATGCCTAGCTGTACGGGGGCACTTAATATATAATGCTTTTGTTTTAAAACCCCCTCTGTTCCACTCGCTGGGGTTTTTCCCCCTTTCCCCGGGGGGGGTCGGGGAAACCAAAGTCATAAAAAAAAGCCCTTTGTTTTTTAAAAAAAAGACAGTGGTCCCCCGATTACGATGGTCCCCAAAACCCCCTTTAATGTAAGTTTTTTTTTTTAAATGCTTTTGTAAGTATATTTTTGGGGGTGTAAAAGGACTAGTCTATTTTACATTATTCCTTATGGGGATAAAATTCGTTTGGTAATGGCACTTGAACAGCATTCTCGAACGAAAAAATATCGTAACTCGAGGTACCACTGTACCTGTATCATCAGTTGTAGTGAGTTAACTTATTGTACTATAGAGAATAGTTGAACCTTGTAATTCATGGGGCTTATGTTCCTGGAGGTGATGCAGAATTTGAAGTTGTGCATAATAATAATAATAATCTTTATTTTTACAAGTACATGATACAACTTATACAGACCATAGCTGACACAAGTGACATGCTATATAGAAAGCCCCTGGTTATGCAGAGCATTTCCCGCAACTTAGGTTAATTTTGTCCCCAGGTGCGACCAACACCAGTCATCTAGCACCCAGGTACCTATTTACTGCTAGGTGAACAAGGACAGCAGGTGTCTTAAGGAAATGTGGCCTAATATTTCTATGGCTATTTTTATTTTCCAATACATCAGCCACATCCCACCGAGATATGGTGACCCACAAGAAAGAAAATACATTCTCCATCATTCAATAGTTGTCTTGCCAGAAGTGCATAGACATCACAATTTAAGTGACCCTCTGAAAATCAGCATCCCCACCCCCTCTCTCAGGGTGTAGGCAGTGTACTTCCCGCCTCCAGGTGTTTGTGCTCACATTTAATAGCGTATTTTTATCATTCTTTCACAGGCTGGAGCAAGCAGTAGACAACTTCACACGATCGTGTGCTGGCTACTGTGTAGCCACATTTGTACTTGGCATTGGTGACCGTCACCCAGACAACATCATGGTCAATCAAGAGGGTCTGGTGAGTTGTCACACATTTACATCATCTCCAACTCATCTAGTAACAATTTCTGTCTCATCGCAATTTTACATCATCTCCAACTCATCCAGTAACAATTTCTGTCTCATCACAATTTTACATCATCTCCAACTCATCCAGTAAAAATTTCTGTCTCATCACAATTTTACATCATCTCCAACTCATCCAGTAACAATTTCTGTCTCATCACAAGTTTGCATCATCTCCAACTCATCCAATAACAATTTCTTATTTTGTCATTGACATTACATCACGTGGCTTGCTAGCCTTCTACATGAAGGCTCGTGCAGTAGGCCTTCCACTTACAACATTATTTTTTTTTTTTAACTCGCCACCCATCTTCCGCCAAGGCAGGGTGACCTGAAAAAGAAGAAACCAAAGTTTTCTTCATTTTTCATTAAATGATTTATGCTGGAGAAAGGGTTACTAGCCCCTTGCTGCTGGCATTTTAGTTGACTTACAACACACATGGCTTATGGAGGAAGAATTCTTCTCCACTTCTGAAAATTATTTGTAACCTCTTTTAAGAGAGTGGTGAGAGAGTGCAAAAGGAGAGCAAATGATAGAGTGGGAGAGGCACTGTCAAGAAATTTTGCTGAGAATAAGAAAATAATTTGGAGTGAGATAAACAGGTTAAGAAAGCCTAGGGAACGAATGGATTTGTCATTTAAAAACAGAGTAGGGGAGTTAGTAGATGGGGAGCTGGAGGTAGTGGGTAGATGGCAGGAATATTTTGAGGAACTTTTAACCCTTTCAGGGTTTCGGCCGTACTAGTACGGCTTATGCACTCAGAGTTTTTGACGTACTAGTACGCCTAAATTCTAGCACCCTCAAATCAAGTGGAAACAGGCTGGTAGGCCTAGATGTGAGAGAATGGGTCGTGCGGTCAGTGTGCGAGTATAAAAAATCCTGCACCACACAGTGCGTAATGAGGAAAAAAAAACTCCGATCATGTTTTTGGTTTAAAACAGCGACTTTGTAGTCTATTTTCGTATGGTATTTATGGTTGTATTCTCGTTTTCTTGGTCTCATTTGATAGAATGGAAGATATATTACAGAAATAGAGATAATTTTGATTGGTTTCACGATGACAAGTACCTTGAAACTGAGCGCAAAGTAGCGAAAATGTTTGATTTTTGCCTATGTTCAAGAGTAAACAAATCACGTCATGCGTCCAATACACATCAACTGGCGAGTCTAATATTCTTGCACAACTGCGCTGATATTATTTATACCGTTTTTACAATGATGCAGTAATATACATAACAGAAAATCTTTTATTTTTTGTGAGAATAAAAATTCAAAATGGAAAGCAAAAGTAATCTAGGAGGGGTCTGGAGACGTGACTAATGAACAGACAAAATGTTATTTTAGTGCCAGGAATGTCTGTCTCGTTTATTCTGGACCCTATTTTGAAATTGGCATCTTTTAAAATTTGTGTGAAATTGGCCAAATTGTCAATTTCTGACCACTCTATTGGGTAGTTGAAATCAGTAAATTGGCAGTTTCTTGTACTCAATTGATAGAACAAATAGAATTCTAGTGAAATAACTATAATTTTAGCAGACTAAAACATTGGAATTGGCTGAAAATAGGGCTCAAAGTGGGAGAATTTGCCAATGCGTAAATATCGTCAATGCTGCTAACTTTGCGAGAGCATAATTCTGTTAGTTTTCCATAAATTTTCACAATGTTTGTGTCATTATGATCGGAAAAAGATGCTCTATCATTTCATAATATTTTTTTTTTTTTTCCAAAAAAAAATTTCGACCCTGAGAACAAGTTTGGGAAAAGACCTCGCGACCCTGAAAGGGTCGTGAAGAAGAGCAGGATGTGAGTGTGGGGAGGCATTACGTAGAATGAAAGGGGGTAAAGCAGCTGGAACTGACGGGATTATGACAGAAATGTTAAAAGCAGGGAGAGATATAGTGTTGGAGTGGTTGGTATTTTTGTTTAATGTATGAAAGAGGGGAAGGTACCTAGGGATTGGCAGAGATTGTAAAAATTATAGGGGAATAAGTTTACTGAGTATACTACCAGGTAAAGTGTATGGTAGGGTTATTATTGAAAGAATTAAGGTAAGACAGAGAGTAGGATTGCAGATGAGCAAGGAGGCTTTAGAATGGGGAGGGGATGTGTAGATCAGGTGTTTACATTGAAGCATATGTGTGAACAGTATTTATGTAAAGGTAGGGAAGATTTCATTGCATTTATGGATTTAGAAAAAGCATATGATAGAGTGGATAGGAAAGCAATGTGGCAGATGTTGCAAGTGTATGGAATAGGTAGTAAGTTACTAAATGCTGTAAAGAGTTTTTATGAGGATAGTGACGCTCAGGTTAGGGTGTGTAAGAGAGAGGGAGGATTACTTCCCGGTAAAATTACACATCCCTGTCTTAGACAGGGATATGTAATGTCACCATGGTTGTTCAACATATTTCTAGATGGGGTTCTAAAAGAAGTAAATGCTAGGGTGTTGGGGAGAGGGGTGGAATTAAATTATGGGGAATCAAATACAAAATGGGAGTTGACACAGTTACTTTTTGCTGATGATACTGTTTTTGGGGGATTCTAAAGAAAAGTTGCAAAGGTTAGTAGACGAGTTTGGGAGGGTGTGTAAAGGTAAAAAGTTGAAAGTGAACATAGATAAGAGTAAGGTGATGAGGGTATCAAACGATTTAGATAAAAAAAAATTGGATATCACATTGGAGGGAGGGAGTATGAAAGAAGTGAATGTGTTCAGATATTTGGAGTTGACTTGTCAGTGGATGGGTTTATGAAGGATGAGGTTAACCATAGAATTGATGAAGGAAAAAGGTGAGTGGTGCGTTGAGGTATCTGTGGAGACAAAGAATGTTATCCATGGATCCAAAGAAGGGAATGTACGAGAGTATAGTGGTACCAGCACTTATATGGATGTGAAGCATGGGTTGTAAATGCTGCAGCGAGGAGGTGGCTGGAGGCAGTGGAGATGTCCTATATAAGGGCAATGTGTGGCATAAATATTATGCAGAGAATTCATAGTATGGAAATTAGGAGGTGTGGAGTTACTTAAAGTATTAGTCAGAGGGCTGTTGAGGTGGTTTGGTCATTTAGAGAGAATAGAACAAAGCAGAATGACTTGGAAACGTATAAATCTGTAGGGAGGGAAGGTAGGGAGGGTCATCCACGAAAAGGTTGAGGGAGGGGTAAAGGAGGTTTTGTGGGCAAACGTGTGTGAGCGTGTTATAGGAGTGAATGGAGATGAATGGTTTTTGGGACCTGACGAGCTGTTGGAGTGTGAGCAGGGTAATACTATTTTGTGAAGGGATTCAGGGAAACTAGTTAGTTGGACTTGAGTCCTGGGAATGGGAAGTACAATGCCTGCACTTTAACCCTTTGACTGTCGGAGACCCCTTTGCTGAAACTGTCATTTTATGTCGGGAATTATTCGAAAAAAAAAAAAAAAATCTTATCAAAATGTTAAGATTATTTTTCTGATTGTTTTTATCCTAAAAACAGATTTTTGCCATCAATACTTACAGAGATATGGAGGTGTAAAGTTAGCAGAAAATGAGCCGCGTATGGCAACAGCGGCGAATGCCACTCACTCGGTAAACATTTGTTTACTTCCATTCGTAGATTTCTTGTTTTTTTTTCACTATTTTTTTTTTTTTACGTAACTTATGTGGCCTGTGAGACCAAGGTAAGGTGCAATGTATATATATACATTTGTTGTATGCAACACAATAATAGCATAAACATTAGTATCTTTATATTGTTTACAAAACTTGTTTACACAAACCAACAATACAAAAAAATCTTTATTACTATTGTTCTATAATATATATACAAATGTGCAATCACTGGACATAGACGTTCTGCAGCTTGTGGAACTCTTTGAAACATGGTTCCATGCACAGTGGTGTTTTACATTCCTCACACATAAAACGAGTGTCTCTGCAGTGTTATGGGTGTTTTTTTGTATATGCACAGACAAAACATCTCTTCTGAGCAGTTTTCTTCAAAGTAGCAGCAGGCAGTTGTGTTAGGTAGTTATCATAGGTTGATGGTCGTCTGGGTCGTCATTCCTTCCTTCCTTCCTACATTCTTTCTTACCTACCTACCTACCTTCCTTCCTTCCTTCCTTCCTTCCTTCCTACCTACCTACCTACCTACCTACCTACCTACCCACCACCCACCACCCACCCACCCACCCACCCACCCACCCACCCACCCACCACCCACCCACCTACCCTACCTACCTACCTACCTACCTACCTACCTTCCTTCCTTCCTTCCTTCCTTCCTTCCTTCCTACCTACCTACCTACCTTCCTTCCTTCCTTCCTTACTACCTTTCATCTCGTCCTTTCTTCCTTCTGGTTTCTATATATACACACATAGTCACTGGACACATGCCTAGAACTGCTATAAGCTTCTGGAAGCTGGTTGTTGTGTCTGGGTCATCATTCCGACCTTCCTTCCTTCCTTCCTACATTCCTTCTAACCTTCCTTCCTACATTCCTTCCTTCCTTTCATCTCGTCCTTCCTTTCTTCCTTCCTTCTGGTTTCTATATATACGCATATATAATCACTGGACACTTCATAGAATTGCTATTAGCTTCTGGAAGCTGGTTGTTGTTTCTGGTCGTCATTCCTCCCTTCCTACCTTCCTTCCTGCCTTCTTTCCTGCCTTCCTTCCTGCCTTCCTTCCTGCCTTCCTTCCTGCCTTCCTTCCTGCCTTCCTTCCTGCCTTCCTTCCTGCCTTCCTTCCTACCTTCCTTCCTACATGACTTCCTACATTCCTTCCTACATTCCTACCTACCTTCCTTCCTTTCATACCGTCCTTCCTTCTTTTCATCTCCTTCCTTCCTTCCTTCTGGTTTCTATATATATACGCATATATAGTCACTGGACACTTCATAGAACTGATAATAGCTCTGGAAGCTGGTTGTTGTGAGTGTGTGGACTTATAAATATGCTGAGTCAGGGTGCGCTGCTGTCAAAATGACATATTATACCACCACTCCCACCCTCACTGCCTTGTCAACACCCATGGGTCCTATGCTCTTCTTCCTCACAGTCCTTTCTACCTACTTACATACCTACTTACATACTTCTTATCTCCTTACCTGCCACCTACTTACCACCTACTTGCTTACCTACTTACCTACCTACCTTACCCCCTACCTCCTACCTTACCCTACCTACTTCCCTTCCCCCGCTTACCCTCCCCACTGCTTCTACTTACCTACCTACTTGCTTACCTACTTACCACCTATTGCTACCTCTACCTACTTACCTACTTGCCTACCTACTTACTTGCCTACCTACCAACCATTGCTATTGTTCTATGATATATAACATATATAATGACTGGACACTCCATCAACTTCCCTTAGACTTGAATGTGTGTGGACATCTAAATTTGCTGAGTCAGGTAAGGCAGCTGTCAAAATGACATATTATACCATTACTCAGCACCCTCACTGCTGTCAACCTGTCAACACAAAAGGGGACCCATGTCTTCTTCCCCACAACCTCCTTCCTAGCTTCCTTTCTTCCTTCATTCCTTTCTTACTTATTTCCTTCCTTCCTCTCATCTCTTCCTTCCCCATTTCTTCCTCTTTCCCTTCCTTCCTTTCTTCCTTCATTCATTCCTTCCTTTTTTCTTCTTTCTTACTTCTTTTGTTCCTTCCTTCCTTTTTTTTCTTACTTCTTTTGTTCCTTCCTTCCTCTCATCTCTCCTTCCTTTCTTTCTTTTCTTCTTTCCTTCCTTCCTCTTCATCTCTTCCTTCCTTCCTTACTTTCTTTATTTCTTCCTTCTTTCCTTCTGGTATCCTGGGCATTACTTTCAGTCACAAACTCCTCAAAACCATGAAATTCATCTTCAGAGACACTTCCATCTGTGTTAGAGCTATCACTGTGGAAGAGAAGAGTCCCAGATTTGCTGGGAGTCAGATATTTCTTACGCTAGGATGCTGAACATGGACTACTGAAATGGCTTTCCCACAATGCACCACTGGCTGCCCGATTTTTTATACTGAGCACACTGACCACACAGACCCATTCTCTCACATGTGGGCCTTCCAGCTTTCTCCCACTTGATTTGAGGCGCTAGAATTTAGGCGTATAATACGTCCGAAACAGTGGCTCGTAAGACGTATATATCAGTCCGAAACAGTCGGGGTCCAATGCCATTTTTGGAAGGTAAAGCCAAGAAAAAAAAAAAAAAAATCTTATTTTTTTTTTATGAAATGGAAGAGAATTTTTCTGAAAGTAATAAACAAAAAGTACGAAATTGATTGAAAATTTATGAAATTATGCTTTTGCGAATTTTGACGTGTCAGCAATATTTACGACGCATTGCCACTGACCCCATTTTGCAATTACATTATTCCAGCCGACCAAATTCCTTAGCTATTTAAATTAGTATTACTCTATTCTATTGATTGAGCACAAGAAATCGCCCCAGTCAACTGTTTCAATTTACAAAATAAAGTGATTGGAAATTGGTAATTTAAATTTAACTCAAAGTTCAAAATATTCTATATATAGGGTAGGACAAAGAGGTGGGAGTAGTAGTAGTTAGTGGTAGAGAAAGGGGCAGGTAGTTGAATTATTATTGAGGCAGTGTAAAGTAGGGAGTGGTTGGTGGACAAGAACGGGAGAGGGGAAGGAAGAGGAAAAAGTGAAGGTGGGGAGCCAAAGGTAGGGGGTGGCAGCGGGGGCATGGGTCAGGTCAGCAAGAAAGAGAAGCCCGCAGGAGAGCTAAGGGTCCAAGGGGTAAGACCAAAAAGGAAGGGGGAAGATTGAACACCCAAGAGGAAAGATGAGGGGGATTTCATGTGTCCCAAAGTTTGGAGCATTTGACAATGAAATGGGATAGGAAGGCATCTACAGAGAAAGCCAGGACTAAGATTCAACAAGGAAAGTTATGTAAAAGGGAGGTTTAAAAAGATGGGGTTTGGGTGAAAGTTGAAGTAGGATCGCAGTTTTAGCAGATGACTGTGATCCCTAAATACAAAAAGCATTATTTGTAGGTAAGCCTAACACTACTTGATTAATGAACATAAGAAATGGTTTTTTTTTTAAATTGTGTAAAATTGAAAAATTACAAACTTCTGCACTTCATATGTAAAAGAAAGGAATATATAGAGCTAAACTGCTAAGAATGGTCAAATGCAGTGACGAAATTAGTTTAAAAAACAAGACTCAAAGGGTGAAATCTGTAATGCAAATTGTGCCAAGACTACTAACTTCATTTTTTTGGGTGCATTACCTTCAGAAAGAGATTCTCTAAAATTTAAGAAAAAACAGTGTTTTGGAATATTAATTTTGGGAATCTAGAATAAAAAGTATATAAAAAAAAGCAAATCTCAATTCACTTACAAATTTGAAGACATCAGCTGAACGTTAAGGCATCTCAAGATAAACACACTAACCTAGGAAAAAAAAGTTTACTAATATTATAATTAATGTAAAGAAAGTAGAAGTAAACCCACAAAAATTAAAAGATCAGTAAAAATGTATCGTCAAGCCATTTCAGATGACCTAATCAACATCATTTCACTAAATAAACTATTTAAATCAAAAAATATTGGTTGCTGTTGGTAGACAGCAACCACCCGGGGAGGTACTACTGTCCTGCCATGAGTGTGAAACAAACCAGTAAATTTTTTACATGATAGAGGATTGTTGGTGTTTTTTTTTTGCCCTTAAATGCGCTGGATAAGATATATCTTGCTACTTCTACTTAAACTTAGGTCACACTACACAGTCATGACATGCATATACAGTGGCCCCTGAGTACGAGTTTAATTCTTTTCCCAGAAGGGTGTTTGAGTGCCGATCCCAAATGAATTTTTTCCCCATAAGGAATAATGTAAATTAGATTAATCTGTTTCAGACCCCAAAATTATACTTACAAAAGCATTTACAGAAATACACTTACATAATTGTTCGAGTTGGGACCCGCTGAAGTCGAGGTACCACTGTATACAGATATATATACACACATCTAGATTTTTCCTTTTTCTTAACCCTTTACCAGGGAGGTGGAAAAGAATCTTTCCTCCATAAGCCATGCGTATCGTATGAGGCAACTAAAATGCCGGGAGCAATGGGCAGGAACCCCTCCCGTATACATTACTAGAAGAGAGAAGAATTTTTTAAAAACTGGGATGCTTGAATTTCATGGTGAAAAATGGATGATAAAGAGGGTGATTGCTGATGTTATGAATGAAAAGTTGAATGTCCTGCCCAAGCGAAACAAAGCTGAAGGGTGGAGAGTTTCAGTGGGAAGAAATAAATGGGATTAAGTCAGGAGACTGAGAGTTAGAGCTAAGGAAGGGGTAGCAAAATGTTGAAAGATCAGTTATGGAAGGAGATAGAGAGAGAAATAGAGAGATAGAGAGAAATTTGAGAGAGAAATAGAGAGAGAAAAGAGAGAAAGAGAAGAGAAAGAGAAAGAAAAGAGAAAGAGAGAGAAAGAGAGAAAGAGAGAAATAGAGAGAAAGAGAAAAATAGAGAGAAAGAGAAAGAGAAAAAGAGAGATAAAGAGAGAAAGAGAGAGAGAGACAGAAAAGAGAGAGAGAGAGACAGACAGGAGAGAGAGAGACAGAAGAGAAGAAGAGAGAGAGAGAGAGAGAGAGAGAGAGACAGAGAGAGAGACAGAGAGAGAGACAGAGACACAGACA